>CM032898.1:25315224-25427338 GCA_019176425.1 Megalops atlanticus
GGATCCACCCACCACAAAGGACACAGGACAGACTACAGACTAGGAAAGCGAGACTTTATTAACATAAAATTTAAAAACACATACGAGCAGGACGCTAAGACTCACCATTTCCCCGGCCTGGTTCGTTTCCCCTCCCAACCTGCTGCCCCCTCCTGAGACTCCTCCACCCAGCCCGGGATGATCTGCAGGTATGGGCAACCCCACAGCACACCACACACACCACTCAGACCGCTCGGTCTTCTCCACACCCACATGTGCCTTAACCACTCCAGATGCCCCCACTCTGGCCCTTCCTGTGCCCAACCCTCTTTGGGGTCCCGCTTAGCCGACTTAACGGGAAAAGGGGGCGTTGCACCACCAGGACATGCCTCACGAACGCACTCACTCGCACAAAGACACAAGACAAAAGAAAATACACTGCCAGGCCTTACTACATCCCAAAATAAAAAAAAATCAAAAAGGAAACCCTCAGAGGCAGAGGGCACACTCTTGCTCGCCTGTCAGGCCTCCCAGCAGCTGCCATCGTCCCCAGTTGGTGCCCTCCTCGCAACGCCCGACCTCAGGTCCGGAGCTACGCGGCACTGTACTGTGGGAAAGGGACGGCAGCTAATCAGTGTTACCCGGCCCCGCTGCTACCGGTCACACACACCCACAATGCTTCTAAAGTGGACGTTCCTTACGACAACGGGGTATCCACTCCCATCTCACGCCCAGCAGTGGAGGTCCAAGGCTGCTGTCTCTCCACCTGCCATCCTCCCTTCCCCAGCTCCTATCGGTCTTGGCCCATGTCGCCGTCCTCAGGGACTGCCACTCAGGAGGCCCGTGGTACACTCTGGCCCTGACAGACAACACAACCCACACAGCTAAGAACCCCAAAGGAAAAAAAGAGAAACAGAAATAACTGATAACCAAAATAAAGTTCCGGTCCATGACCACCGGGACTTAAACCAAAGCCAAACAAAAGAAACTACAAAGAAAAGAAACTCCAACTGATTCCAAGTGGCCAGCTCAACAAAAAGGAAAAACTTCCCACACAAAGCCTTCTTCCTGGCATCCCTCACAACTAAGCCTCGCATCCCTCTTAAATACCTGCCCGACGCCCTAATCAGGAACAAGGAGCAGCTGCAAGCCGCACTCCAGCCGAAGCCGCCAAAAGCCAATCAAACAATCATTCAATTTGCCCTGGAATGCGTGCTACCGCGCCTCACCCACTTACCTCCAGGAATCCAGCCTGGCCAATTAACCATGTCCGGACTCCTGACACATACGCACGAAAGGGTTAACTCTGCCAAAAAGGTTGTAAACTGTACATTTACAAACCTGACCTTGCCTGGCATGGGAGCACATCAGTTATGCCTCGAGCATCTGAAGAGGTGGCACGTTGGCTCTCTGGATGAATGATAAGACTCGCCTTGTTAAGTTAGTTAGCATAGCACGTTAATGTTAAAAGCCATGTTACTTCACTTTATGAGCTGTAACGTTTTCCATTTTGAAATACATTTTCTCTTGATCAATAAATTATTAATGACGTTGAACATACAGTGTAGCAAATAACCTATTATTCACAATGATCCTGTTCATATTCCAAATGTGCCCTAACCTAAATGTTAAACCAGAGCCGCTCTGCTATTTAGAATTCTCTGCTTAAACATTGCATTGTTGTCATGGCGATGTTAATGGCTGAAGATAGTGTTGCTGCTGAGTGCAGAGAAAACCAGAGAATTTGATACTTTCTAAATTGCAAAAGATTTCACAACTCGTGTCTATGTGTGCGTGCTCAGTGGGTTGCATTCAAATTAATCAATGAGTTATGGGTTTGTTGATCTCATAATGCTACCATGGATGGCTTTCTTCAAAGGAAGCTGACTTGTAATCCCAGCAAGCAAGTGCCCTCACTAAATTAGTCCTAGTAACCATTCATTAATTTTGAATGAAGTTCTCATCTTTATTGTCTTTATTGTTAGTTAGCAGATGCCTAAAACAACCTCAAGCTAAATTTAAAATAGATAAATAAGATAGATAGATAAATAAGAGCCATTGAGAAGCCTAATTGTGCCTAAGCATAATCAAAATAGTTGATTATTTGTTTCAATAATCAATAGAGTATTCGACTATCAAAACAGTCGTAGTTGCAGTCTAGTCTCTCAGAGCTCCAATGCTCTGCCCTCTGAAGAATTACATTAGGAATGATCTTCTCATAATTTGTTGTGGGAGTATGACTGTGCTGGGGGCAGAGTACAGAGGGGACGTGATTGAGATGAGCAACCCTTCCTGGAGGGGACGACTAAGCGATCAGAGGTAGAGGAGTGAAGTAGGAGTGTATTCAAACTATAAACTGCTATAAGTTCATGACTGTGGATTTCGAGTGATATTATTTCCAGATCGGGTAAAATTAATTTTGATAGAAAAAATTGAATTGCCCTGCTATCGGGTTTGGGTTTTTTTTTTTTTGATGCATGATTGGAAAGGGCCCATTGGAAAAATGCCTTTTGGCCAGAAGGGTGGAAGAGCAGAGTCCCAAAAGAAAACCCTTCGTCATCATCAGGAACTGTTCCTTCTAGGGGTTTCATTTCATCTTAAATGTTGAATCCCCACATTTTAAAAAAAAAAAAAAAAAAAACCTCCCCGGGTAGATGGGGAATTTTTAAATTTTTTTATTTTGGGGTTTTTTTTCATGGACCCTTTGATTCTAATTTTGAAAGGTCATTTCATTTTTATTTTTGGTTTAAATTTACTTTTTACTAAAAACCCATTAAAAAAAAGGGCTTTGAATTCTGAACAAAAAAGACATTACAAAGAAAAAAAAAACCAAGGTCATACTGTGTAAAAGGTTATTGTTAAATAAATCCCGGTTATGTGTTCTGAGTAAATCTTAATAATTGATTATTATCTTTTCCCTCCTCCCCCGGGAAAAAAAAGTTCCTAGGCACTTGAAATTTCCTTCTAGTTATATATATATTATAGTGTATAGTCCCCTTTCCCCTTTACACAAACAAAAAAGGTGGCCTAAAAACCAAAAAAACAAAACAAATAACAGTCATTCTGCCCACTTCTCACTGCTCAGTCCCCCCAGTACTCCCAGTTTGGCATTTTGGTTGGGGGCCTCCATTGGCATTCTACATGCAACCCCCTGAAGATGGAGCAAGAAATCCATTGCCCCCCCACCCCGGGCCCCAAAATCCCATTCATCACAGACAAGACACTGAGAATCCTTTTGTATTTTTCCCCTTTTTTTTTCCCCCCCTTTTTGTTCTGGTAAGATTTTCCTTTTTCAATTTTGGGGAAAAATTTTTTTCCCCAAAGTATAAAGCTGCTCCCTTTTCTGACATAAGACTGAAAGCGGCCCTTCAGTAAAAATGCATTGAAACCCTGTCCCCGGGAGGGCAGCAGGGCGGCCCCCGTTTGGGAAGGTCTTTTTCTTTTTCCCGGCCGGGCCAGGGAAGGGGGGGTTCAAACTCCTTTCCATCCCCAATGTTTTTCCCTTTCCCCTCAACTGCATTTGAGGCCCTCTATAAAAGATCCGCTGGCACCCCCTATTTGTCCCCTAACTTGAAATGGGGCATCCTGAAAACAGGCATAGCACACACAAAATAAAAAAAAAAGCCCCGGGCCCATGCTACAGTTGTATTTTCTTGTTAGTCTGCCTGCCCAAAAAAAAACAGATTTTTTAAAATTTTTTCCATTTAAATGAACCTGTAACTGCATACCTTATGAACATAACCACCCGGGAAAATGGGTACCAACTGTACCCATTTACCACCTTTATTTTTCACAACATCCCGAATACCCCTTATATCCTTCATTTAAAAAATATTCAAATTATTATTAGACGGTTCAAATATCACAAAAAATAAAATTTTTGCTTTAATTTATCTTCCCATGTTGTCTAAATATGACTTTTAAACCCTTAAACCTTAAACCGTTCAACTAAACAGCAGGGCCCAAAAATTGATTCTACCCAAAGCGTTACTTTGGGCCCTCTTTTCAAACAAGGCTTTTAACAAAAAAACTGGGGGGTATGGCCTTTCCCCCACCCCAAGGCCCGGCATTTATCAAGGGAAGGGCCCAGGCTCGATCAAATTCATGTCAATCTCAACTTTTAGCAAATTTTAGTAAAATGGGGCCCTTTTGCAGCATAGTAAATTGGCTGAGTGGTTTTGTTTGGGCCATATATTCGGGGACTGGCATCTAAGCATATGCAGCCACGTATCATCATTTAAAATATGAGCCTACGGAAAAAATTTCAATTTTAAAGGCCTACATCGACTATTGTCATATTTCCTAACATAGATGGTTTTTCCCAAAATTTTTTGCAATAACAGGGTTAACGGGTTTTTTGGGGAAAAATTTAAGGGATGGGCCTATGTCCAGCCAACCTTTGGCAAAACGATCCCACAGTTTTGGGCCCTATCAAGCCCCTTTTCTGGCTTTTAAAATTTTTTAACAATGATGCTCAGAAAACCTGATTAAGAGAAAATTTTTGACATTGCGGGGTTTTCCCAAGTGATTGGTGCGATTTTTTCCCCGGCGCCTGAAGCCACCATCCATGAATGATTACGCATTCATCAATCAAAACTTTTCCCCCAAAAACCCTTCAGGTCATTTGTTTCAATATTTTCCCCTAAGGTAGCCCGGGGGGCCCCGGGGAATATTTTTGCAAAATTTTTTGCAAAATAGCAGCGAGGGAGACGGCTACAGGGGGGTACTGCGGGGCCCGGAGTCATCTCCTGGGGTGAGTAACTACCGCGTTAAATTAACATTCAAAAAAGTATTCCAATGACTAACGGTGATTGGCGGATTCATGTACTAGGTGAAAAAGGTTATCCCCTCACGGAATCCTTGGAAACCCCCACTGGAAAACCCTGAAACAGGGGGGGGAAAACCAGGATTCCAGTGCGCACATACACCCGGGGCCACGGTGGAGTTTCGGCCGGGTTGTTTAAAAGGGCAGAGGGTTCTGTCTAGTATTAGCGGGGGAATTTCTGCAAACGCCAGAAAAGTTTGCACAAAATTTTTGGCTTGTGGGTTCGGGGACAAATTGCACAGGAGTAGTATATATCCTGCACTTTCTGTAAAAAATGATTGATGCCCCCCTCCTTGTCAGCCTGTTTTGAATGAAAAGGTCGATTTGTTTACAGTGTTTTTGATTGACATAAACGTTATGGGTGACAGGTCGTTTTGATTGAGGGGGTTGGTTTGACGGTGGGAGGAGCTGTTTGCTGTTATTATTTGTGAGTGTGGAAGGTTTTAAATTTATTTTGGATTTTATTACAAAAAAAAAAAGGCGGATTGTAGGTTTGTGTTTCCCCCCGGACATGTTTCCCGGGGCTTAACCTTCCTGGTGTTTATAAAAGCGTTTGACCGTGGATGGTATTCTGTGCGTTTTTGTTGTGCCAAAGTCAATATTTAAAATTTTTAAAAATGTACACCCGAGCGAAAAAGAGTGAAAGGGGGTACCCTCACCACTTTTTCCCGACACTGTTGGGGTTTAAAAATCCCGAAAAAAAAGAAGAAGAATTCCGTGGGTTTGATGGGGTTTCTTCGGAAAAGAAAGGAAGGGCCTCGGGAATCGGAATGGCTGTTGTCTGAGGGTTCGGGGTTAAAGGGGGTTTTTTTTAAAAAGTTGCTCGTTGTGTGAAACTGTTTTTCGAATCGGGGGAGTCTTTTAAGAGGACGTGTTCCCGTTTCATTCCCAAAAGACTGGAGTTTGTTTAGAAAAAAGGGAGAAAACCTTGGGGGCCCCGGGGAACGGGTTTTCCCCACAAACGGGGGAAAAAGGGACACCAAAAAAAGCTACAAAGTGTTTCAATCTTTTTAAAAGGATCCGTGATTTTTTTTACATTAGGGGCCAAAAACCATAAAGACTTTAAAATATAGATGTTGAGGGGGCTTTTGACCAAAAAGTCTTATTTCTTTGGAAAGACATGCCTGCTCTGCATGATACCAAGAAGATAGACAGTCTGTTCAAATGGTGTGATGCTTTGGACAGATACTGTATCAAAGTCCTTTTTCAGACGCGGGGGGTCTGCCCTCAGGGGACAGTGGGGGGTACTTTTGGAATCACCCCCCCTTTCCCTCTACAAGCATTAAAAGGTCGACAGCCCCAAACACGGTTCATCTCAACCCCTGCTGACGCACTGGCAAAACCCGGTCGTTTTTTGGAAGCAGCATCATCTGAAGAAAACAAATGGCTTCCCCCGAATTTGCGAAATCGGGGGAAAAGGAATTGACTTATTTACCGAGGTGCAACCTACGAACCCCAACAGCATTTGTCTTCCCCGGGGGTTTTAGAAAACTGTGTCAACACCCCCCGTGCTGAAGATGTGGATGGTTGCATCGCCCCCTTTGGGCCCTTAGACTCATAAAGGCAGCTGTGGGTTTTAATTTTTTTAGAACACATCATTGGTGTAAAGTTTTTGGGAATGTTGTTTGGGTTTAAATAGTCACCCAAGCCAGTTACAGAAATTCATGCCCCCTTTAAACCCCGATGCATACTTTTTCAATCACCCCCAAGGAAATAAAACAGAAACTTTTCAAGCCAGAGTTACTACAATCCATCGAGCCTTCTGGGGACATCGGATTCCCCCCAAAACCACAAAAATTCGCGGCTCTGGGAAACCATTATTTTTAAACCCGGAAAAAAGAACCTTACATTTGCGAAAACTGAAAAAAATGGGAAAGCGATCCAGGGGCCCAAAAAAGTTTTTTTTTTGGCCCTTTGGACTGTTGTGGGGAAGAAGGGGTTGACACGTGTAAACATGGGTAATGTCTGTGGGGGACACTGTAAAAAGGGGTTTTGTTAAAAAACTTGTAAATTTGAATTAACAGCATTTTTTCAAAATTATAGCTGATGGGGCCCGATAATTTTAACACAGTGCCCGGTCGCTGTTGGGCGTTTGCAAAACCCTTTAAAAACCCCAAAAATGGCAAAAAGGGAAAATTCTAAAGGGGTTACCATCTGTTGCTGATATGTCAAATGCAAACAAACCTTTCATGTGACTGTAAGTGATCTTTTAGTTTAGGGACTTTTTAAAGGAGTCTCGACATCGGATACACCATTTTCTTTGTGCCCTAAAGATGTTTTTGTAATGAAACTTTTTAAAAATGAATTAGTAAATGTGGGGAAAGGGGTTTGGGGTTTATTAGTTGTTTTTTCTGCTTGGAAAAACGTTGATGGGAAATTTTTGGGACTCCCTTTACATTTTTAATTTTGTATTCTTGTTGAAAATAAAAGGTGGTGTCAAAAACATTTATGCTTATTTAATGGGGTTTTTCAGCCCTGGGTATCATTTCAGATTTTTGAAATCTGTTTACTACATGCCCCTCTAACGCGGGGTTTTTTGGGGGTTTTAAAAACGTTTAAAAGGGGCCCTTTTTCCCAAAGGCTTGTGTGCATTCCCACAAAACAAGTTTCTGTTTGGGTTTGGGCCCGGGGGGGATCCAAACCCTTTTCAGACCTGTTGGGGAAAACTATAAGAGGAATAGGGGGGCAGGGATGGAAAAACCTTTTCGGCCGATCAAAGGACATGCCCCGCATACTCAAGGAAAATGAAATTTCCCAAATATATGCTGTTTTTATGGGTTTTTATTAAATCCCAGGGACACGTGTTTTAAAAAAAAGGGGGGAAAGTGGCGGGGTTTTGAATCCATACTGACGGATGGCGGGGGCCCCAAAAGTTGCAGACTGCCCGGGGAAAAAAATTTTTTAACAAACATTTTCGCGATGAAATTAAAATAAAAGGTTCCCTTACCCAACACAATTGGGAAAACCCAGTGTTGTTGAACGTTTTCAATGGAAAATTTAAAGGGGGGTAAATGGGAAGGTATCTAGGCCCAAATTTCTGGGCGATAATGTTTTAAGATTTAATCACTCCTTACAAAAAACATTTTACCACGGAATCAAGATGAGACCTGTAGAGGAACCAGTAAAAACGAAAAAGTTTTAAAATTTTGTTTTTGTGAAGGATGTAAATAAACAGGAATGTTTTTTTTAAATCAAGACTGGTGACACTGTGGGGGTTTAAGGTAGAGGCCCCTTTAAAAAGGGGGGTATGGAAAAACTACAAAATAAATTTTTTTCCCCAAAATATGGGTGCCCCCAACCAAACCCCCCCTAAACTGGGGGGTTATAACGGGTATAATGGGGTTTTTTTATGAAAAACTAAAAAAAAAAAACGTTGGGGGGGAAAAAAATTTAAAAGTTGGGGTTTAAAAGGGGGAAAAAAAGAGCCTTATTTTGAAAATCTAAAGTTTCTAAAAATTCTGTTGGGTTTTTAAAAAATAAAGACAGATTTTTCCCCAAAACATGTTTTTACATACTTTTTTTTCATTTGTGTAGAAAGACCATGGGTGATAAAGGGGTTTTTCCCCTCGTTGCCCTGCAACGCTTTGGTCAGGGGACCTAAAGGGGGTTCCAATCAAACCAAACGGGCCCGGGCCAAAAATTTGAAAGGCGTTTTGGCAGGTTGGTTTAATTGAATTTCAGTACCCAAAGAACAGGGGAGACTTTTCGAATGAAGAGGGAAACTTTTATCCCCTTTAAAAAAAAAGTTCTAATGAGTCAGCTGGATCAAGCTGCGTTTGGGATATTCCAAGGACAAAAGGGGGGGTGGTTGATAAATTAATCTACCCCCCAGCGGACCATGAAAAACTTGGTTATGCCCTTTGAAAAAAAAAATTTATTTTTCAGACAAAGCAACATAGTACTAGATTCTACGGTAAACCCCGCAAAAATTTTTGGGGGGTTAAATAAAACAACAAAATGGGGGATGAGGGGCCCGGGACTCGGAAAGATATCGGGAAAAGGGTTTTTACGCGCCACACCCCGCAAACGGGCTTCTACACTTTTTTTGTGTAAAAGACATAATCGACATCGTGTGGGTGACTTTTTGCCCCGCAAATTGAGATGCGTAATATTCGGAAAAAACAATGGAAGTCACTTTAGATACGCAAAGCCCTCAGCCAGTGTCAAAAAGAAATCAGTGATATTCCCATGAAGTAAAGACTGATCAAGACTACAACTTCCTTTTAAGACGGAAAATGGTTGCAAAGCTTCTTTTTCAGACCGGGTGAAACAACCCAAAAATTTTAAAACGATAAAACCCTTTTTAAACCCACACGCCTGGATCCAAAACCCTTATTCCCTTAAATCAAAATCGGGCCGGGTTTTTTGCAGGGTTTTTGGGGGGGCCCGATTTGTATGGTGGGGGGATTGGCTTTTTTTTTCCCAAAGGGCTTTTTGGGATATGAAACCACTGAAAAAAGGTTTAAACCTTTTTTCCGATCTTAAGGCGCTCAAAAACATTTTTGCAAGTAGCCAGAAACCCCCCCCTGACAGGGGAAAAAATTGTCAGCAAAAGGATTTTTGGGCATGTTGGTGATGCAGGGCAGATTGTAAAAAAGACCCCCGGGTAAAAAGGCGAACCCAGAAAAAAAAGGTTGCGAAAACCCCCGTGCAAAAAAGTAAGTCCCCGGGGTAAACAGCGAGTCGCACATCACCCGGAAAAAAATTTAACAGATTTCAAAACCAAACGAGAGTACACCCAAAAGGAAGAAATTTAAACACCCCCTTTTCTAATTATTCACTGATCCCGACATGTCAGAAAGAAGGTTTAAAGGGGTTGGGACTTTTTCACTGTCCCTTTGACACAAACGACAATAAAAAAGCATATATGTAAATTCCCACCTTTTCGGGGCCAATTGACCCCGCCCCTTTTGGAGTTTTTTCTTTGGGGAATGGTGAAGACTATATTGATCGGGAACAATACGCTGTTGTACAACGACTCAAAATCACAAAAGCAGATGGGACAGACTTTGCCCCGGCGCCCTTTGTTTTTTTGATAAACTACCCCGGGTGCAAATATTTTTTTCCCAGGTTAGTATTTTTGGGCGACAGACTAATTCAAAAAGTTCAAACACGTATCCGTATCGCAGCATCATAGAATGTTTAATTAACTACGATCGACAACCTAGAAACATTTTTCTCCACCGGACTTTTTTTATAAGGACACCCCCGGACATATGGATAAACCCCCCGGACCCCAAAAGGGCAATAAAAGGGACTGAAAAAGAGAGGGGCTTTTGGCAAACGCCAAAAAGGTGTTGGAGGGGGACACCAACCCCAATGATATATTCTTAAAGAAAAATTAATGTTAAAGGGGCATTGATATTAAAATACGATTGACTGATCAAAGAATGAATTCAGTCAAACAAATTGAACCAGGGGTTTTACAAATAAACATTTTTTAAAACCCCTTATTTGTTAAAAAAGTTTCTGTACCCCCGACCGTAAGGTTAGGTCACGCCAGGCATTACTCGCAGCGGCGGCGAAATATCCGATAGATAGAGTGCATCAAAAAATTTTCTCCATACCGGCCGGATGCGTGTTTCTAACCAAGAAAATTTTTTTTTTGGGAACACTAAAAAACGGTTGTGATAGGTATGGTTGAAACGACGCATTTGGGTGCTTACAATAAGAACCCATTTGCATTCAAACATTATGATTTAAATTTTAGCCATTACGAGATGGTCAGCAATCCCCTTTTTTTTAAACCCCAATTACCAGACCGGATCGGCTGTGCGGAGTTTTACCAGTTAGCTTTTTGCCTCGGGAAGACATCAAAAAAATCTTGGCCCCAAGCAATAGACAGAAAAAATTTTTTCCCCGGGTTACCCCCCTTGGCATTTAACCTCACCCCGACGAAGAATGCAATTAAATTTATCCTAATTAAGTCGGGAAATTTTAAAGGGGTTGGAAAGCGTTTAGAAGCCATTGCCACATACTATCAATTTGATAGTTTACGCCATTTTGATAGCATAATTGAAGTGCCCAACCGTAGACAGGTTCTGGGGGATTACTACTAGACGATGAATACCGTTCAACTAACTACTGTTATGGAAAAATTTCCCCCAAAATCTTTTTTTCCCCCGGTGTTTAGCGTGTGATCAGACCTGAAAGACCTGTACAAAATTACCTTAATCTTAATAAACACACAGTTCCGGATCTTCCCGGCGAACTTTGGGCTAGCCGTCTCCCCGGTGGGGCCCGTGTCGGGTTTTTTGAACATTTTGGGAAACAACCCAAACCACGAGCTTTTTCCCACCATCCATCTAAAAATTTTTGAACCACGTGCACAAGACTGCAATTCTCAAAACAGGTTCAAGATTTTCTGTCGCCCACATGGAGAACACTGTTTTTTTTTCCTCTATCACATGTAAAGGGGGTTTGGGTTTTTTTTGAAGATGGATATCTAAATTTTCCCTGATAATTTGTTTAAAAAGATAACATGGTTTCGTTATTTGTGAAAACATTAAAACCCCGGGGTTTTGCGTTTCTAGTATGTTTAACTGTGTTCAACATGAAAAGGGGGAAAATGTTCATAAACAAATGTAATGTATCGATGATGGAGAAAAAAACCAAGACAAACAAATTATAGAGTCAAAGTTTTTTTTATTAACATTTTGCAAAACATCTATTACAAAAACATTTTCACAGTGTTTTTAAAAAAAGACAGAAATTACACCATATTTTAAAAAATGTTTAAAAGTCTAACCATGGGGAAAAGGCCCAAATTTTGGTTTGATCTAAACATGGATTTTTTGGACTTTGTAGGTTTTTAAAACCCTAGGGACCCCGTGTTTTTAAATGAATTGATTTCATCTTTAAACGAGGGTTTGGGAAACCCCGGAAAGGGGTATGTTTAGAGTCGCAATAGCTCTCAAATTGCCCAACCACGGGTCTCGTTTGTTCACAGTCTGTGGCGCTGTAACATTTTTTACTAAATCAAATATGTGAGAACCAGGAATAACGGACCTTTTAAAAATAAATTCGCCCGATTCGCCCACGAAGCCATTCCTTTCGATTTCAACTTTTTATTTTTAAAATGTTTTTTAGTTTTCCTTCCTGTTTCTTGATGGCGTTTTTCAACACTTTTTTAAACCACATTATTTTGTTCATCATCAACAACAAGGGAATGATTTCCCTGGCAAAACGTCACCATCCTTGTTTAAAGGGTTGGGGGTTTAAGGACAGCGTTAAAGTATTGGTTTCAATACCCCCCTGTTAACCAAGGGATATCTTTGCAATAAAACCGTGTACAGTTTAGTTTTTTCCACGCGACCCAAATAATTTCTACCAAAATACTCTTTAAGAGGCTCCAAACGTTTTCAAAAGACTGTCTTATAAAACGGAAAAGTTTTCGTTCTTTAATCTATCCAACTGGCGTTGGGGGACTAAAAAATTTTTTTCGGCATATTCCCTCAAAATTTAGTTCTGTCTCGATGCAATTAGGGCATTTTTAAACGGAACAGCTATGCTTAAAAGGGGGATAAGGAATCCCCCCTTTTTATTAATGGCTCGTTTTTTCCCACCCCAACAATCTTTTTTCGGGGATAAACTTTTTCTCGGTTTTTTTTCTTTTTTCCCAAATTTTTTATACTGTAATTTGTAAGCGGGATGGGGCCACGGAGAATGTTAAAACCACTTACGGGGGGTTAACTCGTTTTTCTTTTTTGCAAAAAGACGCCTCTCTGGGGCTGGTTTAGCATTAAATGGGGTTTCGGGGCAAAATTTCTATGGATCCCCCCTTTTACATGTTGGTGCCTCAACTCTTTTTCTGAACATAAAAAGCCCCGGGTCTCTAAACCCGGTCTGTTCTGAGAAAAAATGTATCTGGGGTTTTCCCTTTTATAAAACAATCAGAATATTTCCCCTATTTTTGTTTTAGCGTTTTTAAAACATTCCAAAAAAATTTTTTTCCAGGGGACATTTGTCTGGCCAAAAAATTGATCTGGTTTTTGTTTTCCCCGGTTTTTTAAAAAACAATAGATAATTTGTGTTCAGACTGAAGGCCCCGCTAGATTTCCCTGAAAAAAAAAGTTCTGAACCAAAAATTGGTTACGGGGGTGCACAAAATTGCGTTAAACCCCTTTTTCCCTTTGGGGGTTGCTACTTGCATCCTTCATCAGCCCTCAATAATTAACAAAATTTTTTTGGTTGCCCCGGGAGGGATCGCCCTCATCTAGGCGCTGGGGTTCCTTCAACGAAAATTTATGTCCCTTTTTCTTTAGTAACTGCCCTAAAGAGGTTCCCAAAGCCCAAAAAGTCACAATGTTTTAATTTTTTTAGAAATCCTTTGTCACATTTTCAATCAACGACTTTACAAAAATGTTTTCCCCCGAGTTTTTAAAGGGCCCTTATTACACAAGAGAAAGGATGTTTGGGAAATCTGAAATCAAAAACCCCTGACACTCTCAACCCCTATTAGACCTTTCCCATCTCCTCAGTACCCCCAAAAGGGAGCGTTTTTGGGGTCGAAGGGAGGGCACGTTTGTTGTACACAACTTTTAAAAAGTTTAACGACTGATTTGTTTTTCCCGTGTGAGTTGTTTTTTTTTCCGTAAATGTTATCCATTCGCCGGGGATGCCAGAGCAGTCTCTATTCACAACATAATGGTCAACAAGGTCAATCAATGTCACAAATTTCCTTTTAATTTTCAGCATTGAGAGTGATTCCTTTTTCCTTCATGCATGTTTTGCCATTACCCGGCCCCATACCCGTATGTCTTTGGACCGCCCCAGCAAAATTCTGTGATGTAATCCTTTACCTATTTCATCCTCAGATTTTCCCAGAAGGGCCCAGGGGGGGTTCCCAGTCGCCCCCTTAGAAAAAAAAAAACCCGTCCGGGCACTTGGTAAAAATCTATCCCCAACTTATCCATGGTTCGTAAATTTTGGGGCGGCGCCTTGAAAACCCCGGGAAAAACGGAAGTTACGGGTTTTTCCGATTTCCATCCGGGGAGCGCCACTGAATCAAAGCAACATCCTCCCAGACAAAAAGGTTGTGACATCATACTCATCACCCAAAAAAGTACCGGGAAACCGGGTTGGGGGCTGTCAAATTTTCCCCGGGCAAATTCCCCCATTGAAACCCCCATAAATGTTTAATAAACCCTTTTATGGATCTCCCGGGGTTGGTTCATGCATAATTTTTAATCTAATTTTTCTCTTTTTTAAAATAATTCGCCCCAAAAGGGGCCCCTTGTCAGCCTCCCCTTTCCCGCTGGGCTCTGGGCCCCCTGTTTGACTCAGAAAAAGCCCCATAGTCACAAAAAAAGGTGTCAGGTTCTGTGGGAAATGCCCACTTCCCCTCCCACTCCCCCTACCCCTACTTTTTCAATTTGGGACCCTTGGGTCGTGTTTAAACCAACATCCGGAAAAACCTTTTTTCCCCTCCTGTGGGGCAAGGGGGGGTTTTGATTTTTTGTTGGCCCCCTGTTGACAGAGTGGGAAAAATTTTTTCCCTTCCCCAATTAAAGGGGAAACACGGGGGGAAATAAGCCTCATGGCCCCGGGTTTCACTGTTTTTTATAGACCAAATAATTTTCGAGTGGTTCAAAGTCTTTTAAAATAATATGCGGGTGACCTATGGGGGAGCTTTTTTTCCCCCGCCTGGCAGTATGGGTATAAACTTTGTGAAATCCAGATACCTAATTTTCCCCTCCTTATCTTTAGACAGCTTTAAGCAGCCCCCCAAAGAGGCTGTCTCTTTGGTCCCCAATCGGGACGGTTGTAAGATGTCGCCAAGGAATGCTACAACGTCGGGGGTTTTTTTGTCTGGCGTGTTTTCCCCTGCATTTACATGACATCAACCACCAACCCGTACACCCCCTTTTGGGTTTCCGGGTTTTTCATCAAAAGCCTTCTTAAAAAGCCGTATGGGGATCTTTGGGGGTGGATGTGGGTTTGGGGTTTTAACGAATTTTGTCCTTTTATGGCCTACAAACCCCAAAAAAGGGTATTCGGGGGCCCTTTTTCAAAACCCTCAACATAGATTTTTCCAACCATCATCTCACCGGGGTCAGGGCATGATGCACCCCACATTTCCCGGCCTTTTGACAAATTTAACCCTTCAATTGAAATGTTTGGAAATTTCGCCCCCTGCTGGTTAATGATGCGTTTTTTATCTCAGGGCAAGTGTGTCTTTGGGGGGAAAATGTGTCTTGTATCGGCCATACAACAGGGCGCCGGGGTAGTGTAATTAAACGGGGCAAGTCCTGTACACTGAATAAACCCCATCGCGGGATTTTAAACACCCTCCTTTTGCAGGACACATCGTTTTGGCCAAAGGGCCCGTTCTTTTTTAAGTCAAAAAAACCACCAGCGACCCGTTGTACCATTTAAACTCCACCCTGTCCTTTTTCCGAATGAACTTTATAACCATGTGTGCCGGGATAAGTTTTTGGAGTTATCGTTTACCCCCTTGTTAAATTTTGTGGGGAAAAATCCTTTCTCAACAGTGGAAAATTTAAGGAGAGGGTGTTTTAGCTAGCCGAATGGAAGCGAGTAGCTGTCTATGACGCTGGGCCCCCAAAAACTCACTACAGGCAAAACAGTCTACACCCCATCATGGGATTTTTGTTATCCCGACTTTTGGAAAAAAGTTCCAAGAGAATTTGGCCAAACCCTTTTGGGGAGCCACGGGACCCCGATTTGGGGGTCTAAACTTCTTCATAAGTTTTTCCCAAACAATCCTCCCCTTACAAAACATAACCCTTTAAAAAGGGGCCCCAGACAAAGTTTGGGACTATTTTAATTTCTCAAAAAGTCCCAAAGTCAAAAAAAGTACCTTTTTTTTTTTTTTCAATGTTGGGGAAAGTGGGATTCGTGTTCCAAAAGGCCATCAAACTTAACTATTTTGAAACAAGCCCCAAAATTTTGAGTCTTTGGTTTTTTTACACCCAACATGGTAAAGGGCTTACATTTTCTTCAACACAAAACATCCACGGGCCCACAGCCCACCAGACTCCCCCGTGAAAAAAGACTGCTTTGGTATTTTAAAAAAAACCTGATTTGAGACCCGAAAATCAGTACAATATTTGACTTCCTGTTTTTTGTAAAATTCAAAAGTTCAAAGCCCCAACTGAACTTACAACATGGTCTCTGCATTATTTAAACCCCCCCCTAACAAACTTACATTTTTTGTTTCCCTTTGGGCCTTTAAAATTTTTTTTCAAAAATAATGATTGTCATGGAAAGAAACACCGTCCGTGGTGGGGGTCACTTGTTTGGGATTTTGCAACATACTTGTACCGGGCCTATAGAATACAAAATCTTATTTCCTTTTTCAAATAAACTTTTAAAATCTTTAAACCCATTTTTTGGGTTTAACCAAACCCAGTTTATTATGTCTGTAGGGTCTTTCTACTTTGGGGGGTTTGATTAAAATAATGTGCAAGGGGCCCATTGGGGAACATAAGTTGTTTGAAATATTTAAGGGCAAAAAAAATTCCCTTCTGTTCTTACTTTTAAACACTTCATTATGAGCCAAGGGCACGAAATTTTATCGCCACTGCCTTTCCCCCTTTTTAAGGGGACTACTGGGTTTCCCAAAAGATCATCAAACCAATTTGTGTGTTCCTGTAAAATCCCTTTTCCCTTTGCGTTTTAAAACGCCAACACCCTAACCGGTTTTGGGAAAACATCACGGCCCTCCGGCCAAAAAATAGGGCCCCCTATGTAATAAAATTTTAAAGCTTTCCTTGGGAAGTTTAGAAAACTCTATTCACCCAGTGTATCAGAAACACTGTGTATGCAGCCATGTCTGGGGCCCCCCCCTGAAATTTTAACAACCTTTTAAAACCAGACTATTAAATCAGGCCTGCCCCCACCTTATAATCACCAAAACACCCCCTCTCTCACCAATCTATCTATATCATCGTCCCCTTAAAACCCGGTTAGACGGTCGGGGTGACCCGCCCCCGCCCCGGAGAAAATTGTAGCGGGTATTGGGGTATCGACATTTATCAGGCGACGGCAAATTTGGGAAAAATCAGTCAAGGGGACTTTTAAATTTTTATCTGGGCCCCGGGGGGGTACCCCCTGCAGTTAAAATGTTTA
The DNA here is from genome assembly GCA_019176425.1 of Megalops atlanticus. Lineage (NCBI taxonomy): Eukaryota > Metazoa > Chordata > Actinopteri > Elopiformes > Megalopidae > Megalops > Megalops atlanticus. The sequence goes on from CM032898.1 coordinate 25,332,122, forward strand.
ATGTTATGCAGGAATTGTTAACTTGCAATATTGCCTTTTTCCCCTCTGGGTTCCAAAACCTTTTTAATTTTTTTTGGTGGGGTTTCTTTTTAGTGTTAGTTGTGTCCTACTTTTCTGACTCTCAAATTTTTAAACTTTTAGTTATTTAATGAAAAAAAATTTGTCTGACAAAAAAAATTTCATAAAAAAAAATAAAAAAACTCTAACATTCAACATATATTTACACTATTTGTTTAAAAAAAATACAAAATTTGCTACGGGAAAAGTTTGAAAGAAAATTTTAACCCCAAACAGAAAAAGGCCCCCCAATCCACCCTTTTTAAAAATGTAAAAACGTCCTGGATAACTTTGTCTGATTGTTCAGGGTTTTAGCCCAAATTTCCCCCTTTTCTCGTTCCCATTTATCTTTTTATTAACCAACATCTGTAAAACATCATTTACCCCGGCAACACCCCGCTAATTTTTCAACAACCCTTTCAGTGTCTCTGAAAAACACACGCTTTACTGTCAAATCGTCCGATAACCGTCGGAGTTCCCAAAAAAGCGTGTTACAGTCCTCAATTATTGCCAAACACATGCGACCATACCTCCGGGAGACAATTATCATCATGTTCTTTATTGCCCCATATGCCGCCCTTTGAGATCATCTTAACGCCCTTTAAAGTTATCTCGCGATTGAGTTTTCCCCCAGACACCCCCGGCCCGTAGGTGCTCCTACATCTGTGTTTTAGGTCTTTCCGACTCCCCGGGGGCTGGGGTGCCCAGTCTTTAATTTTGTGTCCGGGCCCCGTCCCGGATGTATTCCAAAATTTGTCCGCCGTTTGAATTGACGGTTCTTCCCCTTCGAACCGGCTGATCTCCTAGTGCCTCATCCGGGGTCATGTAAAAGGGCTGCAATTCAGTGTAAAATATATTGTTTTTGTTGTGCTAACGACTGTATTTTTTTATTTTTCAAACAGTTTTTTCATCAAAAATGGTTAAGATTACGATGGTTGATTTTTTCTCCCCATCACACTATCACCCCACGATTTTGGACGTTTTTCCGGGAAAAACCCGGGCCCCCGCGGGGTGTGGTGTTATCCTCCGGCCTTTTCGTTTAGAGCCCCACCCTTGCTCTCCTTAAAACGAGGGCTTTCCCCAAACGTCTGGATAGTTTCTTCCCCCTTCCCCGGGGACCAACCCGGGGGTGTGACTGGGACAATGGATCGGGCCAAATTTTGCCCAACCCTTTAAAAAGGTTCAACAGTGTCTTACATTTTATCGCTGAAAATTAATAATCTTGGGAAAAAAGTAGGGAAATGTGGGGCCTTTATTAGGCCCAATGTTTTTACCCATAGGTTGCTCCCGATGTGCTATGACCAAGCGTTCAAACGTGTAAAATTTTGCCTGACACCCAAAAAGGGTGTAATAACAAATTTAATTTTGGAAAGATAAAATTTGGGAAACCTTTATTTTTTATACAAAAAAAATTGTATGGTAAATTATAGACACTAACCAAGCTGCAGAGTCCTTGAACTCACTGGATGGGATGATGCAACCCTGTTCTGCAGCACCAGACCAAATAAATACCCCGTTAAAAAGAAACAAATCAAACAATATCACTCAAGAAAACATTGTAACACAAATACGAAAATCTAGATAAAAAAACAAAATTCTGTAAGTACAAATAATTCAACTTACTCCCGAGTAAAAAGGGCCATGTAGTCTTCTCAAGAGTTTCTTCCACAACAGTTTGGCCGAACCAAAAAGGAAAACGTTGGCCTCCACAGATTCCCCGACCTTCATATACCCCCCAGGTCGGCACATTTTTTTAAAACCCTTAGGGCAAGTCAAATGTGTCCCCAAAAAGGGTTGGGGGGCAACCCCCTATACAATCCCCGTTTTTTTTTTGTAATGAAACCCAAGTCATAAAACAAAACGTGTGACAATCACCCGTCAAAAAAAATTATAACCAATTTGGACTTTTAACACATTTTGCAATGTCCGGGGCATCCACCGTCCCATCACACCCTTTTTCCCCCTGTAAACGACTCCCCCAGACCTCTTTAAAAAAAATTTTTCTTTTATGTCACTGTAAACGTCTCCCCAAACCTCGTCTGGAAAAGTTTTACTTTAAAAAGCAATATCTGTCCAAATCATCACAGCATTTGAACAGCCTGACCATCTTCTTGAATACATCATGGGGAGCAATATGTTTTTTCCAAGAAACATAATTTAAGGTCACATTTAACCCTCTCAACAATCCCCTCAACACCCTCCCCGCCTTGCGAAAACCCCGGGGTTTTACACACCTTCACGATTGTTTATTCCCCTCCAGTAAATTTAAACTAAAGGGTCCATTTTGGGGATTTCCCCCCCAGTAGCTTTTTTTTTTGGTGTCACACTGTCCCACGCAACTTTTGGCGCTGTGGGCCCCGCGGCCTCAAGGTCTCTCCCCGACTTTGTTTTCCCAAACAAACACCAGTCTTTAGCAGTTAATGAAACGCGCAAAACGATTTTTAAAAAGAATTTCCCCGACCCGCCCGAAAAAGTTTTTTTTGATGTCCAATGCCTGGGGCCAAAAACATCGCAGCCCTCTGGGCAAATATTTTTACTTTTATGTCACAGTGCCTGTCCAAAAAATTACCCTTTAAAAACTGGCTTCTTTAAAACATCATCCCCGAGCGGGGATGTCTTTCCAAAAAAATAAGACTTTTAGGTCACCAAAAAGCCTCTCAACATCTTTTCTTCCCCCCTTCCGATTCGTATTCGCCCTACACATTTAAAAGTAATTCCAGGATCCTTTTTAAGACGATTAGCAAACACATGGTAGCTTTTTGGGGTCACACTGTTCCACGCTGCGGGGTTTTGGCCCTGTCCAAACCAAGGGGCCTCAAAAGGGCCCCCCTTTGTTTTCAAACAAACACCTGTCTTTAGCAGAATGGCGGGGCAACACGAATTTTGTAAAAGAATTCCCCCGACCACGTCTGGAAAAAATTTTACTTTTATGTCACAGTGCCTGTCCAAAAACACGAGCATCTGAACAGTATGTTTTTCTTTGATGTCACAGTGCCTGTCCCAAAATGTCCCATTTGAACAGACTGTCTATCTTCTTGAAAACATCATCCCCGAGCAGGCATGTCTTTCCCAAAAAAATAAGACTTTTTGGTCACATAAGCCTCCCCAACATCTATATCTTCACACAACCCCTTTCGATTGCCCCTTAAAATGTAAAAGTAATTTATCAGGATCCTTTTTTAAGGCCGATTAGCAAACACATGGTAGCTTTTTTTGTCACACTGTTCCAAGCTGCCCTTGTAGACGCTGGGGCCCAAAACCCGGGACCTCAAGGTCTCCAAATTTTTTTTCTAAACAAACACCTGTCTTTAACCCCGTTAATGGAAAACGAACCCCGACCTTAAAATTACTCCCCCCCGACCACGCCCGAAAAAATTTTACTTTGATGTCACAGTGCCTGTCCAAAAGCATCCGGGGATCTAAACAGTAGGGTTTTTTTTTGATGTTACGGGGCCCCGTCCAAAGTGTCACCATTTGAACAGACTGTCTATCTTCTTGAAAACATCATGCAGAGCAGGCATGTCTTTCCAAAGAAATAAGACTTTTTGGTCACGCATGCCTTTTCAACATCTATATCTTCCCACCCCCTTCCCATTGCGATTCGCCCACCCACACATGTAAACGTAATCATCAGGATCCTTTTCAAAAACGATTAGCAAACACATAGTAGCTTTTTTTAAGTCCCCTGTTCCCCCGCCGGGGTTGTAGACACTGTCCCAAAACCCGGGACCCCAAGGGCTCCAAAAAATTTGTTTCTAAACAAACTCCAGTCTTTAGCAGGGAATGAAACGTGCCCCCACGTCCTCTGTAAACGACTCCCCCGTTCCCATGGTATACAGTTTCACCAAGGCAAATTTTTAAAACATACCCTTAAACACCATCAGACAACAGCCATTGGGATTCCAGAGCTTTTCTCGTTTTTAAGAAACCCGAACAAACCCACGGAATTTTTTTCTTTTTTTGGCCCCAAATCATTTTGCCCACCCCAACAGTGTCGGAAATAGTGGTGAGTGGGACCCCCTTTTCACTCTTTGTCGCCTGGGGTGCCCACATTTTTAAACAACAAATAGTTAGACTTTGTCGACAACAAAAAAACCTTTTGAATACCATCCCAAGGGCCCAAAAGCTATTTATAAAAAACCAGGACAGGTCAACACATGGCGCAAACATTGGGGGGAACAACAAACCTCAAACCGCCTTTTTTCTTTTTTTAATAAAATCCAAGATAAATTTTTAAAAATGGGCACACACACTCACAAATATAGATAGACAGCAAACAGCCCCTCCCCCCGTCAAACCAACCTTTTCAATCGACCTGTCACTCATAACGTGATGTCAATCAAAACCCTGTCAATCAAATCGACCTGTCATTCAATCAGGCTGACAAGGAGGGGGCATCAATCATTTTTGACAGAAAGTGCAGGATATATACTACTCACAGGATAACAGGGTGCCATTTGATGTCCCAATGCAGCCACATGAACCTATGCCCAGAGAGGGCCCTGGCCCCCAGCCCCGACCCGGGGGCTGCAAGGGAAGGGACAGGACCTCATTAATACTTATGTTTGGCAAGTAGGCTGTTCAATACAGGAACAAAAAATGCACAAAAAAAACTTTTATTTTGCAAGGGCAAATTTTAGTTTTTTTAAAAGTTTTATGGCTAGAAGTAAGCGATTTATCTGCCATTGACCCGGGTGATTTTGTTTTGTTTTTTCCCGGACCCCGCTGTCAGAATCCCCGGGTCGGGGGGGGCCAGTACGGGGACGGAGGACACGCGCTCCACACCCCGCGGTTGCCTGGCCGGTTTCTCTGGGGAAGGCTGAAACCACTGGGGCCTGGGGTTTCGATTGATCTGGGATATCATTAAAAAGAATTAATAAACTCCTGGGAAACCAATTATTTAAAAAACAGGCCAAAAATACTGGGAGCCTAGGCTAATTAAATATCTTCACACACCTTCACGATTGCGTATTCGCCACTACACATGTAAACGTAATCATCAGGATCCTTTTCAAGACGATTAGCAAACACATGGTAGCTTTTTTCGGTGTCACACTGTTCCACGCTGCGTTGTAGACGCTGTCCAAACCAGGGACCTCAAGGTCTCTCCAAACTTTGTTTTCTAAACAAACACCTGTCTTTAGCAGTTAATGAAACGCGCAACACGACCTCTGTAAACGACTCCCCAGACCACGTCTGAAAAAAGTTTTACTTTGATGTCACAGTGCCTGTCCAAAAGCATCGCAGCATCTGAACAGTATGTTTTACTTTGATGTCACAGTGCCTGTCCAAAGTGTCACCATTTGAACAGACTGTCTATCTTCTTGAAAACATCATGCAGAGCAGGCATGTCTTTCCAAAGAAATAAGACTTTTAGGTCACGCATAAGCCTCTCAACATCTATATCTTCACACACCTTCACGATTGCGTATTCGCCACTACACATGTAAACGTAATCATCAGGATCCTTTTCAAGACGATTAGCAAACACATGGTAGCTTTTTTCGGTGTCACACTGTTCCACGCTGCGTTGTAGACGCTGTCCAAACCAGGGACCTCAAGGTCTCTCCAAACTTTGTTTTCTAAACAAACACCTGTCTTTAGCAGTTAATGAAACGCGCAACACGACCTCTGTAAACGACTCCCCAGACCACGTCTGAAAAAAAGTTTTACTTTGATGTCACAGTGCCTGTCCAAAAGCATCGCGGCATCTGAACAGTATGTTTTATTTTGATGTCACAGTGCCTGTCCAAAGTGTCACCATTTGAACAGACTGTCTATCTTCTTGAAAACATCATGCAGAGCAGGCATGTCTTTCCAAAGAAATAAGACTTTTAGGTCACGCATAAGCCTCTCAACATCTATATCTTCACACGCCTTCACGATTGCGTATTCGCCACTACACATGTAAACGTAATCATCAGGATCCTTTTCAAGACGATTAGCAAACACATAGTAGCTTTTTTTCGGTGTCACACTGTTCCACGCTGCGTTGTAGACACTGTCCAAACCAGGGACCTCAAGGTCTCTCCAAACTTTGTTTCTAAACAAACTCCAGTCTTTAGCAGGGAATGAAACGTGCAACACGTCCTCTGTAAACGACTCCCCAGATTCGATGGTATACAGTTTCACACAACGAGCAACTTTGTCAAAAACATACCCGCCAACACGACCATCAGACAACAGCCATTCGTATTCCAGAGCTTCCTTCTCGTTTTGAAGAAACCCGATCAAACCCACGGAATTCTTCTTCTTTTTTGGTGCAAAAGTCATTTTGTCGACCCCAACAGTGTCGGAAATAGTGGTGAGTGGTACCCTCTTTACACTCTTTGTCGCTGCGGATGCCGACATTTTTTAAACAGCTAACTAGTTAGACTTTGTCGCACAACAAAAACGCACAGAATACCATCCCACGGTCAAACGCTATTTATAAACACCAGGACAGGTCAACACATGGCGCAAACATGTCCGGGGGGGCAACACACAAACCTACAATCACGCCTTTTTTCTTTTGTAATAAAATCCTAAGATAAATTTAAACCGTCACACACACTCACAAATATAGATAGACAGCAAACAGCTCCTCCCACCGTCAAACCAACCTCTCAATCGACCTGTCACTCATAACGTGATGTCAATCAAAACACACTGTCAATCAAATCGACCTGTCATTCAATCAGGCTGACAAGGAGGGGGTCATCAATCATTTTTGACAGAAAGTGCAGGATATATACTACTCACAGGATAACAGGGTGCCATTTGATGTCCCAATGCAGCCACATGAACCTATGCCCAGAGAGCCATGGCCAGCACAGCCCCGACAGGGGACTGCATGAAGGAGACAGGACCTCATTAATACTTATGTTTGGCAAGTAGGCTGTTCAATACAGGAACCAAACAATGCACAATGTTTAGACAAACATTTTATGTGATGCAAGTGTCAGGTTTTAGTTTCTTTTAAAGTGTCATTGATGGCTAGAAGTAAGCGATTTATCTGCCATTGACCGGATGATTTTGTTTTGTTTTTCCAGGACCTCTGCTGTCAGAATCCAGGGTCGTGGTGGGCCAGTACGGGGGACGGAGGACACGCGCTCTCACACCTCGCGGTTGCCTGGCCGGTTTCTCTAGCCGAAGGCTGAACACCACTGGTGCCTGGTTGCGATTGATCTGAGATATCATTAAAATGAATTAATAAACTCTGCAACCGTGTAATTATTTAAATACAGGCTACAAAAATACTAGTAGCCTAGGCTATTAAATTTTTACCATTATCCGGCTCAGACACAGGTGGTGCGTCAGAGTGTCCTCCGGCACTTATGCCTGAAATTGACGCAGACCTGATAAACGTGGCAATGCGCTCCTCAGTCCGCGTCAATGCAAGGCTCGGGTCCAACTGGCCACCTCCAGTAAGCGCGGTGCGGCGCCTAAGGGCCGCAACACGCTTTATGGTGGCGAGTTTGAGGTCCAACCATTTTTTCTTCACCTAAATGTAAAGAATTGCAATGAGCTATCATATATAGGCTATACATATCACAGATTATAAATATTCAAACCTCAGTTGAAGTTTGATTGTCGACGGCAACGCTGTTGACCGCAGCAGTGATTTCTTTCCATACTGCATTTTTCTGACTTCCTTTTATGCCACTTTTCAGGCTGCCAAATAGAACTAATTGGTTCGATTGGACTTGCAACGTTAGAGTTTCTATTTCAAGGTCCGAGAAATTTCTCTTCTTGGCCGTATTACGCATCGGCATGTCGTAAACTCTAGGGGCGAGGTCTCTAAACCGAGAATATATAGGGGCGTGATATTTAAATGATGATTGTTTTCAACCGCCACATTTATAAACGTCCGATCATTCCTACGGTGTGATTGGCGAGATACGAACATTTCATGAATCACACGAGAACCCTGTCGTGAGATGATTTCTGCGCTCGGATCTGCGCTGGTTTCTACGTTAGATTGATAAATGAGGGCCATTGTGTTTCAACTGTACCTCGCTGACCACCTCTCACATTTCTCTGGATTCTGCGATAACCTTGAATGACATGAAGTCATGAAATATGTCAGTTTTTAGAGCACAGATTAAAGATTACAATAATCTAAGTTCAGTTTAACAGTCATACAAGGAAAAGAAACTATTCAATGTGAAAGGGACATGGTGAAGTGAAAAATTTACCTGTGGAAAAAACTTTTGCAGATATCTTCGGACCGGAGAAGCGCACATACTTCAAATTTCCCATGATCAAAGAGGACGCTAATACGCATGTGCTGAGCAAAAATCACAGATCAGGTTTGTCGCGCACGCAAGTGATTTAACGTGTTTCAACTGTCCCTCTGTTCCAACTGTACTCAGTCTACCCTGTTCTAACTTCAGCGATGTCATGTTTTTCCTCTCCTTCCGGAGGGGCATGAGGTCATTTTTAAACATCGCGGCTGGGCATTGTGAAATTAAAAGTAGCCGGCGATCGCGGAGCTCCTGCTTTGGGACTCAAACAGAGGGCCTAATGGTTTCGATTGACGCCGACTAGCTGACCCTGGGAGGATGCTAACTTCAGTGATGTCATGCGTCTCTCTCCTTTCGGACGGATGTGAGATGTGAAATTAAAAGTAGCTGGCGATCGCGGAGCTCCTGCTTTGGGACTCCAACAGAGGCCCTAATGGTTTCGATTCACACCAAGTTTCTGACCCTGGGAGGCTGCTAACTTCAGCGATGTCATGCTTCTCTCTCGTTCCGGAGGGACGTGAGGTCATTTTTAAGTATCGCGGCTACCGCGATGTGAAATTAAAAGTAGCCAGTGATCACCGAGCTAGTGCTTTGGGATTCAAACAGAGGCCCTGATAGTTTCAATTCACCCCTAGCTATGTTTCTGATCCTAGGAGGATTCTAACATCAGCGATGCCATACTTCTCTCTTCTTTCGCAGGGGCATGAGGTCATTTTAAAATATCGCGGCTCCAGCCAATGTTAAAAGTAGCCAGCGATCACCGAGGTTCTTCTTTGGGACTCAAACAGAGGCCCTAATGGTTTCGATTGACACCGAGTGTCTGACCCTGGGAGGCTGCTAACTTCAGCGATGTCATGCTTCTCTCTCCTGTCGGAGGGAAGTGAGGTCATTTTTAATATCGCGGCTCCTGTAAAGCCAAATTAAAAGTAGTAGGTGATCGCGGTGCTCCGGCTTTGGGAATCAAACAGACGGTCTAATGTTTTCGATACACACCTAGTTTCTGGCCCTTCGAGACTGCTAACTTCAGCAATGTCATGCTTCTCTCTCCTTCCTGAGGGGCCTGAGGTAATTTCTAATTCGGCTATCGCGGGCCTAATGGTTTCGATTGACATCAACTGTCTGACCCTGAGAGGCTGCTAACTTCAGCGATGTCATGCTTCTCTCTCCTTTCTGAGGGGCCTGAGGTAATTTCTAATTAGGCTATCGCGGGCCTAATGGTTTCGATTCACACCCAGTTTCTGACCCTGAGAACATTCTAACGTCAGCGATGTCATGCTTCTCTCTCCTTTCGGAGGGGCGTGAGGTCATTTTTAAGTATTGCGGCTCCGGCATTGTGAAATTAAAAGCAGCCAGCGATCACCGAGGTTGTGCTTTGGGACTCAAACAGAGGCCCTAATGGTTTCGATTGACACCGAGTGTCTGACCCTGGGAGGCTGCTAACTTCAGCGATGTCATGATCCTTTCTCTTTCCGGAGGGGCGTGAGGTTATTTTTAAATATTGCGGCTCCGGAAAAGTGAAATTAAAAGTAGCCGGCAATCGCGGAGCTCCTGCTTTGGGACTCAAACAGAGGGCCTAATGGTTTCGATTGACACCGAGTTTCTGACCCTGGGAGGCTGCTAATTTCAGCAATGGCATGCTTCTCTCTCCTGTCGGAGGGACGTGAGGTCATTTTTGAATATCGCGGCTCCGGCAAATTGAAATTAAAAGTATCAGGCGATCGCGGAGCTCCTGCTTTGGGACTCAAACAGAAGGCCTAATGTTTTCGATTGACACCGAGTTTCTGGCCCTTCGAGGCTGCTAACTTCAGCGATGTCATTCACCTCTCTCCTTCGGACGGACGTAAGTTGTTAAAGTAAAAGTAGCCGGTGATCACGGAGCTCCTGCTTTGGGATTCAAACAGAGGCCCTGATGGTTTCGATAGACACTGAGTTTCTGACCCTGGGAGGCTGCTAACTTCAGCGATGTCATGCTTCTTTCTCCTGTCGGACTGACGTGAGATCATTTTAGAATATCGCTGCTCCCGGACAGCCTGTTATCACCAAAAGGTGTAAGGATAACATGCCAATTTCTTAAGTCATTTCACGTGTTATCACTACACATTTTTTGCTTTTCGCGTGTCATTTCACGCCATTTAGTCTCAACTGACTTATATTGTGCAGAGACGGCATGTCATTTTACAAGCAAATCTCTGAGAAAAAAATCCATGTGTTCAGTTTTCTCCGACAAATTGCGAAGAAATAAGTGGTAGAGACCACTGAAGTGTGAAGTTTTTTATACCCAAATAAGGGATTCCAGATTCATCGGCTTGCCAGTGTAATGGGAAAATGAGTAGTACGTCTGATGCCAATACTTAGTGTTTTGCTTTTTTTTTTTTTTGATTTTATATGCATTTTTGTGTTTGTTGGTATAGTATAGAACTGTTTTTGAAGCTGCAATCAAAAAATCACGAAAATCGCTAGCACCGGCTAGCTTAGCATTTCCGCATTTGACACCGACATCACCGACCGTGCTCTGCGCGTTGTCGTTCTCTCGGTTGCCTGGATATATCTATATGGCCACAGTAATGATAATGTGATCGATTGTAAAAGCCTAGTGAATAGGCCTACGATTTTCGCTGGTGGGAACACGTCATCACTCACCGCCTTGGCGCCAATCTTCATTCCGTTTTATCCACCGTCCTGGCCGCGTCTGCGCTTTTTCCATTTTTGTGCATGCTAAATATAAGGAGCTGCCAAGCTGATAGACCTACAGTGTTATAAATGTACGCCTACATTGTAAATGTGATGTGTTATTGAATGCCGTAGTTTACAGTGGGCTCCTCCTTGTAGGCTACTTTCATTCATTATTCTAACAATAATGCTGTAATGCCATAGCCGCCCTAATCAGTTTGAAGAGATATTTGCAGACTTAAAGTTGATATTGTCTCGTTATGCTTTATTTATTGAATAAAGCCAAATATGCTTAAATCTAAAGGGAAATGGAAAATGTAACAACAAAAAATGTCACCTACACACACAGGCCTATTGTATGCATTTTGTAGTTTTTATTTTGAATGTAGCCTAGTTTTTGAATGTAGCCTAGCCTAGCCTAGCCTAGTGTAGCCTAGAAATTTTCTTTACTGATATAATTCATTTACTTTGCAGCATCTTCTCCCAGCCACCTCACCCCCTCATCAAAACCTACATTTTTCGATCCTCTTTAAAAGCGAACCCAAAGGCTCTTTTAAGAGCCATCCTTCTCTGTTCTATTCTGTTCTGTTATATTCTATTCTGTTCTATTCCATTATATTCTATTCCTTTCCCAACTTTGTCATTCTACTTATCCCTGTCTATTTACATCTCTCTCTCTCTCTCTCCCCGTCTCTCCCTCTCTCTCGCTCTTTGTGTCTCCGTGTGTGTTTTCAATGGCAGGCTACACCAATAAAAATATATCGGAAGCTGCACTGCTACTCAGAGACAGCTTTATTGAAAGTACTCCAGCTCCTGCTGCTCGGCCTCGTCAGCGTCAGCGCAAGAGAAACAGTGAGGGGAGACCCCTAACCAGCGACCATCAAGAAGGTTGGTTCTAATATTTTGAGATGGAGAGTTAATTATGTTGTTGTTAGTGTTTTGTTGAATTACCAGTAATTGCTCCTACCTCATACTAATTGTCAGTGAATTGATCTTTTACAAATAAATAGCAATGAGGTTATATTTGTAATCATGTAAGTTTTGATCGTCATTTTAATGTGTTGCAGCTGAAGTATTAATTCCACCAGCGGTTGAGCACTGGGACAACACAAGGAGTTCAGCTGCAGGTCTGAAAACATCCAGTGTTCCACCAGTGCTTATATTTAACACACTTTAGTCATTTTAACAGAGTATATTTGCTTATGCAATAAGCAGATTTTAAAATATAAGAGTCTTTAAAACTTTGCACATCCATGTCCCTTTAGGTAGTGTCTGATTAATGAATGCTACATGCAAGTGGTGAAGTGATGTTTGTTGGTGATGGCGTGATAGAAACACAATATATGGTTTGGGACACCAAGATGAACAAAATATCTTTTACCACAGTAAGTGAAGTTTGTTTCCTAAATAGATGCACTGCTTCAGGAGCTCCAAGCAGCTGAGGTGCAGGTCCCCGAGCCTCCGACTGCTTCAAATGACTGGGCCACAAGAAGTATAATGGCAGCAGAAAGGTGGAAAGAGGCAAGACCTCAGCTCCTCCTGAGTGCCCTGGCATCAGAGGCCATCCAAAATCTGTATTGTGGCAGATGCCATGTTAAAAAGGCAGTGGTGGAGTGCAAGGAGTGCTTGCCTTCATCATTTCTTTGTGAGGACTGTGACTGTGGAGTTCACAGTTTAATGGCCCTCCACAACCGCAGGTCGATGATCTCCGGTTTCTATGTACCTTTACCTCCTACAGTAGTGGTGCATGTAAAGGACGGAGATTACTGCCATGACTCTCAAGGTAAACACTATATACATGTATATATATATATATATATATATATATATATATATATATATATATATTTTTTTTTTTTTAAATATTGTTCATGTGTGGCAATGTCATCACTCACTTATGCATTTGTCTCACCTCTCTATAGCTCGTATTTTACCCATGAGAGTACCGCAGAACATCTGTGACTGTTCACCATCAGCCATCAGCCTGGGTCCTGGCAGAGAAATACTTTTTGTCAACATGAATGGTATGTATGTAGCCATAAAAAAATTAACCATTTCTGCCTTTGGACATATCCCTGCAGTTTGATTGTCCATATTACTGTTGCTTTGGATGTTTCTTCTCATGATTTGAATTCTACTTTTTCGCCAGGACGATATGATCTCACTCTTCCAGAGGTCAGCTGCAGCAAATGTTCTGCCCACTGATGTCCTGGAGTGGCAGACATCCAACAGAGTGGCTCCTGGCCAGCCACAGCAAGCGTGGCCACTGGCACAATTTTTGATGTTGAGGTTTTCCACTCACTTCAGGAGCTGTAGAATGCTGCACCAGGCAGTTCTAGGCTGGCCTTTTGTCGGCTTCTTGACCAGAACACCTTAAGCCATGGGGGAGTGTGCAAATGAGTTGCATTTTACAAGTTGTGTAGAGAAATCTAGCCATGAGTATGAGCCATTTCTTGGTATCTATGACAAAGTACAATGTTAGAAACAAAGTTTTGTTTGAGTTAAAACATAAAGACCGCACGTAGTAGTTTAGGCCTCAATATATCTGAAGATGTGTCTGTAGTAGTTAAGTGCATATTCACTATAATCTTATCTTAATTTATCCAAATGTTTGACTTTATGCAGAATGGCAAAGTCTGTAGCGATACTCTGTACAAGAGCTTTTTGGAGTGGGCCATCTGCAGTTATGAAGTGGAGAAGCTGTGTAAGGAGCAGCCATTTTCCTGCCCAGCTTGCACCCCTCATATGCTGGCTGTGGCAGTGGACGGAAATCAAAAACATTTTAACAACAGTTTAACAAGGGTGGGAAGTATAACTTGCTTTCATGTATTTAATTGCTTTATTCACTGTTTTAAAAAGTATTCAGATTGAACCATAATCTGAACTACTGGTAAATTGAATGCACTACAATGGTTTCTATGTGTAGCTCGAGTGAGCGTGCCTACTTTGAGGATGTTTTCATCTGCAATGACCAAGAGGTGGCATCTGCAGTGGAAAACATCCACGAAAAGACAAACCATGTAAGTGTCTGTGTATTTGATAATATTAACAGAAACACTAATAGTCAACACAGACACTAAGTCTCAATTCATGTACAGGTGGCAGGCAAAGGTCATTGTGGTAAAGCTGAGCTGGTGGCAGCAAAGGAGGCATCAAGGAAAACCAGCAACAGCCTTGATGAAGAAGGCCTTGAGGTTGCTATTTGCCGGCATGGAATACTCCTCAGGTGCATAATGACTTTTATTTGCACATGACATGTTTCTTTAAAATGGCAATGCATATACTTATAACCTATTAGTATCTTTCTACTTCCCACAGGGCCCTCAATCATTTTCGAGGGGAAATTTATGCATACCCGTTAATACTTATGGATGAGGTAGCATCTAGGCAGCAGGTCACTTTTTTCTGCATGGATGTCACATGCAATTTTGTGCCATATTTGCATATGTAAATATGTACACCTCATGGACCTGAAGCCCTTCTTGTCCATAATGCACGCCAAGGCACATGATCTCAAATGTGAGGTAAATTTGTTTCCGGTTTTATTTGTTTATATGTGACCATCACCAGGTTCAACGTAATTCAGCCATGGTGTGTGTAAACTCTAGATTTCATGTGTTGATTCATGTGAATTACATACATTGTGTTTTTAGATCAAGTGGGGAGGTGGGAACCAGGTTGGTGCAGGCTCCACCTCGGGTGAGGAGGTGGAGCAAGTGAATAGCTTTTTGTCTCGGCTTGCCATCACAACTAAATTCATGTCCAAACCAGGTTAGTGGGCTATTTACCATGATATTGGTATCTGTATTTGTGATTACCTTGCTTTGTCACTCCAACTTTCACCATAGTTTGTGTAATACACTCAGTACATGTTACTAAAGCAAAATTTGATAACAGCAGTTCTCTGTGTAAATTAATTATTTTGTGTATTGTTTAATGAAGGGATGTAACATCTTCCTTTGTCTCCTAGCACGCACAAACATGCTCACATTACAGTGTATGGCATGGAACAAAACGAAAGAGGATAACATGTGCAGCATGCTTTGTAAAAGATTCCACAAGGTAAAAGTAGTCTCTGCACATATACCTACATTATGGTAGAAATATTACAATATTGGTTATCTAAATGTACGATTTTCACATGTTCAGACCCATGCAAATCTGGCAAAGGGGAGGGAGAGCCTTAAAGTCCTTCAGTCGGAGCTCTTACTTGATGAGACACAAACCAGTGGGTTCATGATGTCCAGGACTGGGCTCAGAGTGGTATGTCATTTTGTGTGCATAAAGTTTGTGTTGAATGTGCTTACCTAAACAAACCATGCACTGTATACATTTTTTTTTTAAAGGATCAAGGGGTAAGGGCTCCCTGCTGGATTTGCAGATGAAGATAGAGCCCCTTCAGCAGCAAGCAGCAAACCCAGCGCCTTTACAAGAAAACAGGTATTTTTTTGTTTCGGAAAAAGTACAAAAAAATCATTTCAGGCTTCAAAGGTTTGAAGTATTTTTTTATTGCTACACAGTTGGGTTATTCCTGTTTTATTGTTCTCTCTCTCTCTCTCTCTCTCTCTCTCTCTCTCTCTCTGTGTGTGTGTGTGTGTGTGTGTGTGTGTGTGTGTGTGTGTGTGTGTGTGTGTGTGCGTGTGCGTGTGTGTGTGTTTGGGGGTCGGCGGGACACATATTTTTCCCCAAGACACCAGCAAACGGCGGAAGACATTTCGGCGACGAATTAGAGAGGCAAAAACAAAACTGCCTGCGTTGCTGAATGAAGATGATGCCATGGTGGAAGCAGCAGACAGAGTTGGGTCAGTGGACGTCTTCAAAGACAATCACGGTTTCCCCTGGCAGCTGCCTTGTGATGGTATGTTCTACTTTTGTTTTTTTTTTTATTTTTAAGTGTGCTGTCAGCAAAGGTCATATAATAACAAGTAATGAGTGTCCTGTATTTATTTGATTTCAGGTACGGTTGGCATCCTCACCAAAAAGAGGATCTTTGATAAGGTGATGGCTGTAAGAAGGCTTGAGGAAGAGGAAGTGATACTCCTGAAAGAGATGAGGCAACACTGGAAGTCTCTCAGGCAAAGGGAGCTGACTTTGCAGAATGCCATTGTGGAGGAAGGTAGGAACAGCAGAGAGGTTGCTTCAACTCATTCTAGCATCATTTCTTAAGTATTTAGGCCCTATTCTATTAAAAGCTTCATAACCAAGCAACAATACTACCAATACTTTAAAATCAATCCTGTGACTGACAGGGAGCCAATGTAAGGACTTAAGAATGGTGTTGATATGTTCTCTTCTTCTGGTTCTCTGGCAGCTGCAGTTTGAAAAAGTTGTAGCTGTTTTATGGTCTTTTATGAAGGCCTGTCAGAAGGCCATTGCAGTACTCAAGCCTGCTGGAAATGAAAGAGTGAATTAGTTCTTTTAAATAGTACTTATGCACAAAGCTTCTGAGTTTGGCAATGTTCTTGAGATGATAAAAAGCTGACTTTCTGTATTTGCTTTCACACGAATGTTAAAACTGTCATGTGAAAAGTTATTATGAAGAGATTCATGACTGACCTTCTGTGCTGTGTTGTGTGTATCCCAAAGGCCCTGACTCAGGTCTGCGCTGTATATTGAGTCGGAAGCTAAACACGCTGCAGATGCAGTTGAAGGGTGTCAGAGAGGCATACCTCCAAATCTTCCAGACTCCAGGGACACATGCGGAACCACTGATAGAGCTTGATGATGATGATGGAGGGAAGTGTGAGAGCAGTTCAGAGAGCAGTTCCGATGATGAGAATGTGTAACTGCATGACCCTGGAAAAGGCGTGGATCATATTCTCTAAACAGCAGAGATTCAACTACTAACTTTGCCCCATATTTAATCTGATAGTAACTTTGATTTGTGTTTTCTGTTAACAAAAATAGAGGCCACTTGGATGCTGTCCATCAGCATGATGATTCACTCCTAGCTAGACCACACCTGCTGCGACTCCATCTGCTGTCTTCCCCCCTCCACACCTGACAATGACAATTGACTGTTATGTTGTGCTTTTGTATTGAATCTGTTAAAGGTAGAGTCTGTGATTCTAATCCAATACACTCATTGTCAAATTCAGCGAATTGATCCTCATGGTCCTCTAGCTGTCCGTTCAGTGTGTGCACTCAGAAAAAACTCTGGTGTTCATACACAGTCCTGGAGCTGTAAATGGGAAACAAACATGGTGGATCAGCCTGAGCCATAAACAATTACAGCAAATCAACACATTGCTTTAGGAGCACTGAAGGGAGGGGTGCAATTTGATTGGCTGTTGAGCTCAAATATCCACAATCTTTTGCCAGAATCGCAGACTCTACCTTTGAAGCAACAGTATGCAACAATTTGCCACTTTTTGAGGTACAGTATATTTTTATAGGCAACTAGTATTGGTATCATCTTCAAATTCATTTTGATGGTATGTGGTCATGTGAAGGACAGATAAACACATGTATCTTCCCACTAGTCATCCAGGATATGCACCATGTACTTCATATGTACACTCCACGCAAACGTGAAAAAAGCTTTCACAGCATGACATTGCCAACTATATCACCTAAAGACACCAGTTAGCATGTTATCAAGCTTTAATAAGTGCAAACTGAGCTGTTGGTGGTGTTTGCAAGGTTTTTGCATGCCTTTTCGGTAGTGAGCTCCTAGTTTTAGACCAGAACTCCTTAGTGCTGCTTTAAACAAACCATTGTCTTCATCTTTGCATGTAATAAATCCGATGAAGTACAATGGCAGGTGGTGTAATGTTGCCAAGTATGATTCTGATGCACTTTACTTATTTCCATATTGGGCAAGTTTTTACTTTTAAGCCACTGTAATTTTGCTTTTACTCTACTAATGCAATGTATAAATAAACCTACTTTTGTAGCTCTGACTTGTGTGAAATTACTCTATCAGCATTGGATGAATGGCTATCAATAGTAGTGCTGAATCTCACTGTGTCTCAAAATGGTGTACTTCTTACTACTTTAATTTCAGTTGCCCTTTACGCACTGGCCTAGTGTGAAGTTTCAATAGATCAGAGTCTCAATGGAATACAGGTTTTTGAGCCACATGGAAGAATAGTATGACATTTTGAATGCATGTTATGTGAACAACAGCACGGCAAAATTAGTATTTCTACTATTTGTAGTTTAAGCATACTTACGTTATTCATATCTTATTATACACCACAAAAAGGCATTTAAACCATAAATGGTTTTCAGTGGTGTTTTCCATGCCACATCATCTAAATGTACATACATGAACGTGTACAACTGACATCAATCCAATCAACTTTCATATCACTGACATCCTGTAAAACTGTATGGAGAAAATTATGGAGAAAACTCCATATTTTCCTTTGCTGTGATGCATGCATATCTGTACTACTGCAATAAATCCATTTTTTCATGGCATTGCATGTTGTGTGAACTTACATGCTACTGACAACCAACGGACACCTAATCAGCTGTCTTTTTTGACTAATGCTAATGCACACAAGTTCATGACGCATGCCAAAAGCCTCCAATAGTATATGTTTTGCTTGGTTGTGATACATACATATGTACACTCCTGTAATAAACCCAATTCTGATGGCATTGCATGTTGTGTGAACTTACATGCCACTGACAACCTTTAAAAGTACCATTCAGACACCTTATCGGCTGTCTTTTTTGACTAATGCTGATGCACACAAGTTCATGACGCATGCCAAAAGCCTCCGATAGTACATGTTTTGCTTGGTTGCGATACATACATATGTGCACTCATGTAATAAACCCAATTCTGATGGCATTGCCTGTTGTGTGAGCTTACATGCCACTGACAACCTTTAAAAGTACCATTCGGACACCTAATCGGCTGTATTTTTTGACTAATGCTGATGCACACAAGTTCATGACGCATGCCAAAAGCCTCCAATAGTACATATTTTGTAAATTTGACAAAAATCTGACATAAATCATACAAACAAGGTTGTTTTCATCCACCGTATCACATATTTGTCATATGCTGACGTATGCAGAAATGACTCATGTAACCCCTACCAAGGCCTATCCAGAGGTGGAAAACCCCAGCTTCAGAAAGTAAAAGTCCTGCCACGTATTTGTTCCACCCATGCACTACACCAGCTGAATTTAATTAGCACAACTCTTCAGCCAGGTAGAGGAGCTAATTAGTGAAATCACCTTGTTTAGTGAATGGCTAGAACAAATACATGGTAGGACTTTTACTTTCTGAAGCCAGGGTTTTCTACCTCTGGGCCTATCTGACTCATGCACTTAGACACAATGCCAAGCTTAGACTAAGGGTTAGCATTTCTGACAAGCACACTTCATAGAAAAACAATATTTGGCATCCAAATATGATGCAAAATATGTGAGTGATGTGAAATGACACCTCACCCAGTCCAAGACCCTGTAGCGGCCCCTAGGAATGCATTTTTCCCAATATTTCACAGCGCCTCCTGGTAATGCAGAACCAGGTAGTGGTCTCAAATTTGAGAAACAAGACTGTTTTCATGACTGTGTCACATATGTGTCACATGCTGACGTGTGCAGAAATGATTGAGGTCTCCCCTGTCAAGCATGCCTCAAATAATAAACCCGATTTTGATGACATCCCCTGTTGCCTCAACTTTCATATAGGAAAAATAAATTATAACTACAATGACTATATTAACCTGATTTATATTCAGCTTCAAGGAATTGTTTAAATGAATGAAAGAATTCAGACACACAAGGTAGGCCTAAACCCATGCCAACTACTTGTCTCGTCATGCCAAACACGGTACTCGTCTGGTAG
Source organism: Megalops atlanticus (assembly GCA_019176425.1). Classification (NCBI taxonomy): domain Eukaryota; kingdom Metazoa; phylum Chordata; class Actinopteri; order Elopiformes; family Megalopidae; genus Megalops; species Megalops atlanticus. The sequence goes on from CM032898.1 coordinate 25,351,886, forward strand.
CTGCGCACCAAAAATTATTTTGGCTCACTTTGTCTGACTTTGAATGTCACTTTGACATCTAGTGTTTTGAGTGCAGCTGATTTTGGTAAGCGTTCTGATTCACTAAGCTTTTTAAGGGGTACTACTTTTGTTACAGTTCCCTTTTTTTAGATTCCCCAAGAACTACTTATCTAAACAATACGGTTACTTCTCTCGTGTATCGCAGGTTCGCGATGTCATTTTTAGCATAGTTGGTGATAGTAGCTCCAGAGATGGTTAGCCAAGGGGGTAATCGAGCGTTCGAACTGCGTAACAGCCATGGGAGGGTGAGAGGCCCAACTAGCATTAGCTTTCCATTGACTTGCATTCATTTTCGGCTTTTTTTTTTGACATCAAATAACTTTATTTCTGAAGTGTTCTGTCCCTTTATATGACCGATGTTATTTTCTAGAGAAACACAACACTGTATGACCGGCTCCATAACCTCGTAACTCACTTTATGGCCGCGTAATAAACGTTTTTCTCCAACTATGCTAAAAATGACATCACGAACCTGCGTCACATGGTAGTAGACTTTGGGAGTAGCTGTAACCACTCAGCGCATACTTAAGATGTCACGGTTCTGCAGGAAGGGAGGGTGCTGTTGTCGTTTCCCAGCTACTCTAGCTTAGAAAATCGCGGTAGTGACATTTACAAATGACTTTAGTTAACACAAGCCTTTAGGTAAGATAGCTAGCTGTTTGCTATGTTGAGTCATACACTTGCGTTTGTTTTAACAACATTTGTCTTTTCCATCTCTTGAGTTATTGACATCTGTAAAGTAACGCTAAGTAACATGAAATAAGGATAGTAACATTTAACGGCATATTTCTCCAAGTAGGTCGACGTGAAACGTGTGCGTACAGCACAGCTACTCCCAAAGTCTACTACCATCCCCTCTCACATCTTAGTAGAAACAATGGAGCCGTCAGCACCTTGTTCCAGGAAGATATCGTGACAATTCTTTATGTGGTTTCTTATTGGACTGGTTTCATCGGTGACATCCCCTGGAAGAGTGTTTTGACCCAGTCTTTAAAATATCTTCTAATGGATAAAGTGAGAGCTTATAAACTTACATGGATATTACCCTGCTACAAATTTTATTCTAAGAATGATAAAAGATCTAGATGATAAATGTTGTCTCTGTGAAGGGCCTCCTGAAACATCAGTACTCAGTAGCCTACTAACATCAGTATTTTGGTTCTGCTGCCACACTGAAAAATTCTGGTCAGATCTACTAGCATTATAATGCACCAGACATGTATTTGGCTTCCATGACTTCAACTCTGAAGAAAAGAAATATAAGATGCAAGATACTTTATACACCAATACAAGTACAATAATAGCACGCCACTCCTGTCTATATATCTCAGTGATATAAAGGTATACAACAACACAATTCAAACCTCAACAAACCCTAAATCTATAAAAACTTGTCCTCCTCCTGAACTGTGTTCACCTCTCTGAATGACATCCTTTCTGTCTCTGTGTACTCTCTATTTATTTCTTGTTATTATCTATCTAATTTATTGTCTTTATGTAACAATGATTTTACTTGTTATGTCATAGTGATATCATAGTGTATAACAATAGTGTATAACCAATCAGTTAACTCATAGATTGCCAAACGTCCTAATACAAGACGAATCTAAAAATTTCATATAGTACATTTGATTAATGTTGTTGTTATGTATGGGTAAATTGTCATAGCTTAAACTCTATTGTGAGCTGAATCACTATAATGACAAATGAACAACAAATGTAGTACCAAAAACAACCTTTTTTCAGATTTTCTCCATTCATTTATTTGGGGTGTGTGTGTGTGTGTCTGTCTGTCTGTCTCTCTGTCTGTCTGTGTCTGTCTGTCTCTGTGTGACTGTGTGTGTCTGTGTCTGTGTGTGTGTCTGTGTCTGTCTGTGTCTATATCTGTCTCTGTGTGACTGTGTGTGTCTGTGTGTCTATATAGTCCCATTTGCGAACTGCACATTTTCAATAGGTTCCCAAGAAGAGGGCCAGGTCTTTCCACTGGAAGAAAATGAAATACAATTACTTTACATTGACAACACACAATCAGTTTCAAGGTGAGTAACTGCTACATGTGGTTAGTCCTAATAGTATGTTATGCAATGAAACACTGAATCATGTTACATGAAGCCATGTTTCTCTATTTTCTTACAGAAAGTAATCACAATTAGCAAATTTGGATATGGCGTGATTTCATAGTTAATTATGGTCCTGTAATTTGACACACACAGCCTCTTTGTATACATTAGATTGTTACTTGACAACCTGCAATGCTGTATCATGTTATGGTTAAAGAAGAACCACTTTTGTAGTTGAAGCAAATCAGATCACCATCTTGTTTATGAAATGTCATACTTTATTAACTTTTTAAAAACAGAAAAATGTTGTACAGCACTCACAACTGTATTGTAACAAATACTAGCATAGACTCACCATGCATGACAAGGTGTCCAAAAGACTTGGACCTGCGCCACTCCCTGTGAAAATGAATTTGCATAAGTAACATGTAATTACTTTCGGTGTCAGTTAAATGCAACTACTCAATCACTGCTAGGCAAGGCAAGGCAAGTTTATTTATATAGCACAATTCATACACAATGGTAATTCGAAGTGCTTTACAAATGAGCAGATAAAAGAACAGAGAAAAATAAAAAACTAAAAAGGTAGAGTGTATTAAATCAATTTAAAATGTGTAGGAAATTAAAAGATAAAGAAAAGGCAGGGGTTTTGAGTCTAGATTTGAAACCAGCTACAGTTGGGGCACCTCTAAGGTCATCAGGAAGTTTGTTCCAGAGCTGAGCAGAATAGTAGCTGAAAGCTGCTTCACCATGTTAAGTTCTGACAGTAGGTATTACCAACAGATTACTCTCCAGGGATATGAGGTGTAGTAGGTGTGTACTCCTGAAACATATTTGAGAGGCCTTTTGGTTCTGCTCCATTTACCAATTTATAGACGAGCAGCAGTGCTTTAAAGTCAATTCTGTGACTTATAGAGGCCAGTGTAAGGACTTAAGTTTCGGGGTAATGTGGTCAGTTCTCTGGCAGCTGAACTCTAGCAGAACTCTAGCAGTTGCAATTTGTACAAACTGAAGCTGTTTGATGGTCTTTTTAGTAAGGCCTGTGAACCACTGCAGTAGCCACCTTCGCAGGATATAAAAGCATGAATGAGTTTTTCTAAGTCTTGTGGGAAAGATTTTGTATTAACCTTAACAAAGTAGAATAGTTTTCCTCAGTTAATGAAATGGTGTAGGTTTAACATGCATTGGTGTGAGCATGAACATGTCTCTGTGCCTATTTCCTCAACCCTCCCTTAAAGGATGAGACCAGCAGAACTGTGGGAGTCTGTTTCCTGTCTGTCCAGGCACCCCATTGTTCCAGACCAAGGAAACACACCATATGGGTGGCCGGATAGGCTAGACCAAGCAAAAGTGCTGACAGACCCTTTAGAATGCCAATGTAACCAGGGTAGGCTGTCCCCTTTTATTTTACGTGGCTTGGATAATTTGGGGCGTGGTAGCTCACACATAGCCATTTAGCTTTTCTTATTTAAGCTGCGTATACCTGCCTGTTTAGTGACCTTGTTTCTGCTTCCGGATCCGTGCATCTTCTGTTTCTTGTTTATACAGTGCTGTTGGACCGTACGCTGCTAGCTTCCTGTGCTTACCTACCGAGGTAATCTTGGTGTTAACTGATATAGGTATGTATAGTCCGTAGCATTCAATTCGAAGTGCATGCGTGCATGTCCACATGTATATTGCTAACCCGCTGCTTTTATGTTTGCTTAGAGTGTCTGGCGGCCAGTGCTGGAGCCATAGCGTTTGCCCCTGTCTGCCTGTGAACAGTATTACTTCCACTGTTGTTATTGGAGGTAAGCACTCCTGTCGTGAGTTTGTCTCGCCAGCGCTTAAGGTAGCTTTCGCATTTGTAATGCGCACAACTATGTGGTATTGATTGTTGTGTTCTTGTGTTTTAGGTTGTCCCCCCTGCAACACTAGCTGCTGTTTTGCCTCTAGGTAGTTCCGCCCTCAGCGAGTGGGCTAGGTTAGACGGCGGGAACTTCTAGCATTTTATCTGTGTTGCGGTGCGTGCTGAAACTCAGTACAACGCAAACCAACTGGCTGTAAAGTAGCTGTTTTAATTTCTCCTTTTTAGAACGGTTTTAGTATATTGGGCAAGGAGCTGTTTGGTGGGGCGGTTAGCATATTGGTATCCCTTTCACTGTGTGACTTAATACTAATTGCACTTTATCACGTAGGCACGCGTTTGCTGTGTGAGAGTGATTGAGAGAGCACTTGGGTGAGTATCTTTCACTTGTGGGAATCCCTAGTGGTGAGTATACTTCTCCCCAACCAGCTCTTAGCCCGGTTTTAACAGTGTAGTATCTTTTACTATTTAATAGCATAATATTTTTATATATGTAAATTATGGTTTAATTGGGGAATCTATTTAAATAAATGTACTTTCTCTTTTAACTTCAATAAATTTATTGTGCTTCCAAGAATCACGCCTCTGTCTTATCCTTATAAAAGAACTGGAGGGAACCTTTATTTGTAACGCAGGTGTACACTCAGGATTACGTACATAAAAACTATTTCCTTGGGCGAAATTCCCAAGGTGGCGTAGTTGAGCATTGCATTTGCCACACACCTCATGGTTACACCAACATCTGCCAAAAACAGAACAATGGTATAGGTGACATGTTTTTGCCAAATGTGACTTATGTATACAGGATGTGTTGGGTATAAGAATGGTTCTCAGTCTCAGAGAAGATGGACTTGTTGCTTGGCACTGTTTGTGTATGTAACTTGTCCCCGGCGTCGTGAATAAAGACTGCGGTGAACCACCTACTTGCCTGCATTGAATTTTTGACCACATCAGTGGCGCTGCGAGCAGGGTGCCTATCTCTGGAGACACAGCGTGGAGGACCGAAGGCTCAGGACCCCAACCAAGTCGACTGGAGGGGGATCCCTTTGTGATCTTGGGAGAAGGCCGTGGACAGCAATCAAATATCGCCGTGCGGCACCCAGCCTGGCCGGAGGGCTCCTCCTGTGTCCCAGATAACGGCATCGGCTGTTTTCTGTGGTCACAGGCAACTAGGTGGTGAGTTCCCCTTCTTTTACACTTTTTGCTGTGGTAAAATAGGGTTGTCCTATCCGTGATCGTGATAGTGACTGTGAAATCCATACCCAGGAGAGGTAGTGGATGTTGTGTATACACTGTTGTCTACCTGTGATCGTGGTAGTAGTTTGTTGTGCGCACTGGTGCCTACCCATGATCGTGGTAGTGCCTGCCCGTGATCGTGGCAGTGGTTTGGAGGCCTAGAGGGAGAATACGGGGTATCTGATAAGTTTGCCATCTCATATTGCTTGTTTTACTCTGTTTCTAGGCGTAAGGTGATTGGGAAAAAAAAAAATTCAAAGGGACACTGCTATGAGGAGTAGTAACAGCAAAGCTATTCACCTTCCTAAGAGGATAGACGGTCCAGGGAGATAAGGAAATTCCAGAGTTCTTGCATTGTATAATGGCATACTTTCAGGATACTCCAGATCCAGATTACTTGGAAAAATGGTACCAATTAGGACATGGTGCTAAGACCACTAACATAGCCGGCATTATTACAAGTAAAAGCTACGCTGCAGCTGCAGTAGACCTGGCACCTGGTCTGACATCTTTGTTTGCAAACTTTAATTCTTATCCACATGTGGCTTTAGCAAAAACACAAGGGGAATGGAGTGATATAGGACCTTTAGTGAATGCATGTGTCAAAGCTACAGATTGGACACCTGTACAACACACTCCACATTTATTTTATTCACAATCGCAAAAGGCATATTTTTTCCAAAAGTGGGTTACTGTGACTGTCACTTCTGTGCAAAGACAAATTTTTGTTCCACCAGATCATCTTTCCTTTGAGCATAAAGAAGAGTCACAGACTTTGTCCCATCAGGAAAGAGACACTCCTCTGGCCTCAATACCAGAGTCAGCATGGGCAAAAGATAGTTATGACTTTGGTACTCTGTCTACGGCTCCACCATTAGTCATCCATGCTAAAACATTGTCACATTATCCATCGAAAGCACAGTATCCACTGTCTAAAGAGGCGGAACAGGGAATCGAGGCAACATTTAAGGCATTGCTTGAGAGGGGGGCCATCGTGCCATGCCCCTCCTCCCCATGTAATACACCCATTTTCCCTGTTAAAAAACCTGACAATACATGGAGATTCATCCAAGATTTACGACCTGTGAACGAGGCGGTACAACCTAGATATCCTATTGTACCCAATCCCTGCACTATTCTCTCCAGCCTACCTCCTGATATAAAAATCTTTACTGTTATTGATATTAAGAATGCCTATTATTCTATTAGAGTTGATCCTTCATGCCAATTCTGGTTTGCATTCACTTTCAAAGGGCAACGATATCAATGGACTCGTTTACCACAAGGCTACTGTGAATCGCCGTCAGTATTTAATGAAAATCTAGTATTTTGCCTCTCACAATTTATTCCACCAGGGGGTAGCACTATTATATCCTATGTAGATGACATTCTTATCAGATCGCCATCAAAATAGGTGTGTCAAGCGGACACCGTCGCACTGATAACATACCTGGCCAGTGTGGGACTAAAAGTCTCCAAACAAAAGTTGCAACTCTGTCAGGAGAGTCAAGTACTTGGGTCACATACTCCTGGCTGTCGGGCCCTAGATGCTTCCCGCATCTCAGCAATTACTGCATGTCCCAGACCCAGGACAAAGCAGCAATTATTGTGTTTCCTAGGAATGACTGGCTACTGCCGTGCTTGGATCCTCAATTATGCAGACAGAGCACAGCCTCTCCAATCATGTGCTAATGCATGCAAAAACTTGACTGACAAAGTGACTTGGACTGACGACTGTGATAAGGCATTTGTTGACTTAAAACTAGCTTTAGCTTCAGCTCCAGCTTTAGGAATGCCTAACTATGATGTACCTTTTCATTTATTTGTGTGTGAAAAATCAGGATACATGTCAGGGGTATTATGCCAACAACATGGTGGTCAGTATAGACCAGTAGCATATTTGTCTAAACAACTAGACCCCATAGCGAGAGGAATGATCCCATGTATGAAAGCAGAGGCAGCAGCTGCCAGTGGAGTGTTATCTTGCTCAGACATAGTTTTGTTACATCCCTTAACTGTACATGTCCCACACGAAGTACATTCCTTGCTAATGCAAGCGAAGACCTCACATCTCACACCTGCCCGCCTCCTGTCCTATCAGCATGTTCTTTTGACCCTTTCTCATGTGACTCTTGCACGCTGTACAACACTTAACCCAGCTACTTTATTACCCACAGCGGACGACGGAGATACACATGACTGTTGTGAAATTGTTTCTATGTGTACTAAACCACGCTCTGACATTTCTGAAACTCCTTTCTCAAATCCTGATTTGGTTTTCTTTGTTGACGGCTCATCTATGCGTTTGGGGTCTGGAGAGGTAGGGAGTGGCTATGCTGTAGTGAATCAGTTTGAAGTAGTAGAATCTTACTCCCTCCCAGGTACTTTTTCTGCCCAAGCAGCGGAATTAGTGGCATTATTTAGAGCATGCACTTTGGCTAAAGGCAAATCTGTGTGTATTTATACGGACAGTCGTTACTGCTGGGGAATTGTTCATGATCATGGGGCTATCTGGAAGGAGAGGGGTTTTCTCACAGCTGCAGGAAAACCTATACAGCACAAAGATTTGATAGCCATTTTGCTGGAAGCTATTAAACTTCCTGCCTCCGTGGCTGTCATTAAATGCACAGCACATACAAACCACACAGATGATGTCAGTTTAGGGAACAATAGAGCAGACGCGGCAGCCAAAACAGCCGCGAAGGGGCAAGTTAGAATACCAGCAGAATTTTAAAACCTCAGAGCACAATGCACTCTTTCCTCACTCTGCAAGTACCAGACATGGTAACATCTGAAGAGGCACTAAGGGAAGCACAAAAGGCAGCAGACAGAAAAGAAAAAAGAAAGTGGAAAAATTGTAAAGAGAACACAAGTGGGCTATGGGTACATAACCCCTCAGGAAGACCAGTTCTTCCAAAATCATATTTTCATATTATTGCGAAATTGTCCCATGGTTTAGACCATGCAAGTGCTAATGCTATGACACAGACAGTAGGTAAGCTTTATTTTGCCCCAGGATTCACTACAGCAGCAGGTGCTTATTGTGCCAGGTGCGTGACTTGTCTAAAACATAATGTGGCACCCACAATGAGAGTCAAAGGAGGACATCACCCACCTCCAGGGGGCCCATTTGAGCATGTTATGATGGATTTTATCCAATTGGACAAATGCAGGGGATATGAATACTGTCTAGTGTTAGTTGATATGTTCTCTAAATGGCCTGAGTGTTATCCAGTAAGACGTGCAAACGCCATGTCGGTGGCCAAAGCTTTGATAAAAGATGTGGTACCCCAGTGGGGAGTGCCCAAAAACTAACCTCAGATAATGGAGCACATTTTGTGAATCAAGTTATTAAATTCCTGTCAGAAAAATTACACATTGACTTCAGAACTCATTGTGCATACCACCCACAAAGTGCAGGTGCAGTTGAGAGAGTTAACTCAATGCTAAAGGCAAAATTGACAAAAATTAAAGCTTCCACGGGCGTGGATTGGGTGACAGCTCTCCCTTTGGCTCTCCTCTACCTCAGAGGCCGGGCATCAAGATCTACAGGGCTCAGTCCTTTTGAGATTTTGACCGCTTGTCCCTTGCCAGCCCCAGGGTTACCACACCCACCTAACCTGGAAGATGTGGACAGGACTATGTCAAGCTACATGCGAGAACTGATCGCTGCTCTGTCTTCTGTGTCCCAACAGGTGGCGTCGGCCCTCCCACAAAGTTTCCAGACGACACACCCAGTGAAACCAGGCTCCTGGGTGCTCATCAAAGACCTAAGGAGGAAACATTGGAACCAGGAACGGTGGAGAGGACCATACCAAGTGTTGTTATCCACACCAACGGCTGTGAGGATCGCTGAAAGAGACTCTTGGGTCCATTTGTCCCATTGCAGAGTGGTGAAGGATCCAGAACTATATATGAACTGAACTAAACACCATTAAAGACATACTACAGAACAAAAAGGGCTGGAATACACAATAGCAGCACTCTATAAACTTGGTTGAGACGTGAAGCAAGCACCACATGACTGACTGATTTTCCAGTTTAGCTAGAAAGCCGTTACAAGTTTGTTATTTTGGTTTTAATTTTATTTTGGCGTAAACTGAGGTGGAAACATCTCAGCTCTGCGCCGAAGACTAGGGACTAGAATTTATTTTGTGTTTTAATAACTGGGAAGAAAAATGCTGGTGTTTGCATTATTAACCATCCATCTGACAGTCACATCCTCTTCCTTTATGGAAGAGATCTGTGGCACCAATAGAATGTGTGAGTTAGCCGTCCGTGCCAGATCAGTGCTAACAGGGAATAATGATACATGTTGGGTTTGCCAAGAGAAGTAATATGATGATAAAGAAATAAACATCTCATGTGACCGCGAATGGGGCTTCAGAGCCCCAGAGAGGGGAATGTGGGAAAGATTTTGTATTAACCTTAACAAAGTAGAATAGTTTTCCTCAGTTAATGAAATGGTGTAGGTTTAACATGCATTGGTGTCGTGAACATGTCTCTGTGCCTATTTCCTCAACCCTCCCTTAAAGGATGAGACCAGCAGAAATGTAGGAGTCTGTTTCCTGTCTGTCCAGGTACCCCATTGTTCCAGACCAAGGAAACACACCATATGGGTGGCCGGATAGGCTAGACCAAGCAAAAGTGCTGACAGACCCTTTAGAATGCCAACATCTGCAAAAAACAGAACAATGGTATAGGTGACATGTTTTTGCCAAATGTGACTTATGTATACAGGATGTGTTGGGTATAAGAATGGTTCTCAGTCTCAGAGAAGATGGACTTGTTGCTTGGCACTGTTTGTGTATGTAACTTGTCCCCGGCGTCGTGAATAAAGACTGCCGTGAACCGCCTACTTGCCTGCATCGAATTTTTGACCACAGTCTCTTCAAAGTCATGTTTTAACAAAAGGCTTCTAAGTTTGGGTATGTTTTTGAGATGGTAAATAGCTGTTTAAGTTATTGTTTTCACATGGTTGTTAATACAGATGTCACAATCAATTAAAACACAAAGGTTTTTGACTATGTCCTTCACTTGAAGTCCTTTGGTGTTCAGATGAGGAGCAATCCTGATTATTTAAAATATGACTATGTCTGTTTTGTCCTTATTTAGCAGAAGATAATTTTAAGTTATCCAAGTGTTACACTTTGGTCAATGCATTGACAAAGTGATTCTAGTGGACCACAGTCGTTAGGTCAGAGGGCTAGCTAAATTTGTACTGACTCATAAATGACAGCTTTTGAGTAAGGGGGAACATTTTTAGTTGTTCATATGCACAATTTATAGAACATTGCACTACTTTAGGATTAATAAAAATACATTAAAAACATTAATTGTTTAATTGTTAATTGTAATTAATTGCAATACATTTCTAAGCTCTCTGTGGAGAGATCACTACTATATGACAGGAATGCACACTTGCTTTGGACTTTCACTGGGCCAATCCTAGTACCTTTGAATGGCTTGTGTAGTTGCCCTTGTGCCTGTTGTTTGCCCACCATATGCACTTTTGTACATCACTTTGGATAAAAGCATCTGCTAAATAAATAACATGTAAATGTGAATGTAGTGTAGTGTAGTATAGTGAAGCAGCGTTGCTTTGCAGTTGCATTGTAGGTGACTTGCATACCAACATCTCTGATTCTCTGTTTTCCCAATTTCCTAATTGGGAAGACTTCTAAATTGGGATGGATATTGCACTCTGGAAAACCAACAGCAAACACATTTGTTATCAATTGTCATCATAATACCTACAGAAAAAGAAGAGGCAGTGTGATCCCACATTGGCTTGTGTCCCTTCTGCATGACAGTATGCCATGCTTTAGAAGAAGAATCACTGACAACTGGTTTACAGTAGGGATGCACGATAACTGTTTTTTACAACTGATATCGATAACCGATAAATTCCTGCTTCTCATAACCGATAACATTTTTTATAGTTTATATACACACTTCAGTGTAGGAATGCACGATATAGCCATTGCGATATATCGCACAGCTATTTTTAGCGCAATAACAGCTATCCCCGGTATGTGGCGTTAGGTTTTTTCCCGTATGTTTTTCAGTGGCTGCGGGTGAGCTGGAAACAGGGGAAGCGGAAACACTACCTTTAAATCTATCATTACTTTCAGCCTGTTCCCCTTTATCCTCCTTGATTAACAATAAAACAAATAATTCACAGAATAATTGACACCAATCGTAAATAAATGATTATGCTCACGAAACAGCGCAGATTGTCTGTAGTTTGTGTGCTTGCGAAAGCGATGTGAGATTGTATAATTAACAAGGATGGCATTTATCGATGTAAATTACGTTTTTTTTTTTTTTTTAATTGCCACTATTTAAATTGCCACTATTCATCATAGTGATGATTCCTACCATTGCAGCTGCAGCCCCCTCCTCTCCTCTCTCTTGTCAAAAGAAATAAAAATGTTGTAAAGTCCACAGTTAGCTAGCCAGACAGATCTACATACACAGCATTTGGTAACTGTGGTATCAGTGGCAAACTATCTTTCGATGTGTTCCAATACACAGAACGTATTTGAGCACCTAATCAGCAGTTTCCCAATACACAAGTAGTATACATTAAATAATAAAAGTACGTTTCATTGTACAAAAAGTATATATTGTTACCTTCTCTCTTCCTTTCTCCTTTCTCCCTGCCTGCTATCCTCTCCAGGTGGAGTCCATCCTATCATATTGATATGAATATAAAAGAGGTACATGAGTGACAGTTCAGCCAGCATCAACAAAAGTTCATGACAACAGCCTACTTTTATGTAAAGGTAGGATATGCAGACAAATAAATGGTGGACAACCAACTGATAAAAACATACCTTCCAATAGTGCCCTATATAGTATTTCAATTCTACCTATTATTGCCTTGGCCTGGTCAGGGAGGTCGTAGGGGCAGAGGCATTCTGCCCTCCATGCCTACCTCTTTTTATCATATTTCCCGAGCAGAAGTAGGGGTCGGAGACCTAGCACCTTAAGTTTTTCCACCTGAAAGAGTTGAAAGAGTACTAATGAGTTGTTTCATAGTATAATGAAAAAAATGTTTTGGAGGGGTCAGAGCTCATATTGATCATCTTTAAAGTTGAAAAATGACATATGTTGTAGCTGACATAACACAGGGACGACCTACATACATACACTCACACCCCTGCAGACTGGGGAGGTTAAACTTCCGTTCCGGTATTGTGAAATTAAAAGTAGCCAGCGATCACGGAGCTCCTGCTTTGGGACTCAAACAGAAGGCCTAATGGTTTCGATTGACACTGAGTGTCTAACCCTGGGACGATTCTGACATTAGGGATGACATGCTTCTCTCTCCTTTCGGAGAGGCGTGAGGTCTTTTTTAAATATCGCGGCTCCCCTGATGTGAAAATAAAAGTAGCCGGAGATGGCGGAGCTCCTGCTTTAGGACTCAAAGAGACGCCAAAATGGTTTCTATTGACACCGAGTGTCTGACCCTGGGAGACTGCTAAATTCAGCTATGTAATGCTTCTCTATCCTTTCGGAGGGGCGGGAGGATATTTTTAGGCTAAATATTGCGGCACCTTCAAAGTGAAATTAAAAGTTTCCGGCCATCGCCAATCTCCTGCTTTGGGACTCAAACAGAGGCCCTAATGGTTTCGACCCTGGGAGGCTGTTAACTTCACCGATGTCATGCGTCTCTCTTTTCGGAAGGGCGTGAGGTCATTATTAAATATCGCGGCTCTGGCATTGTGAAATTAAAAGTTACCGGCGATCGCGGAGCTCTGGCTTTGGGACTCAAACAGAGGCCCTAATGTTGTCGATTGACACCGAGTGTCTGAACCAGGGAGGCTGCTAATGTCGTGCCAAGTAGCTTCCCTACCGCCAATAACCCTTACTTTTTTCTCCCTTTAGGTGTATACAGGTTCGGACCCCTCGGAGGCACAAACACCAGGCTGAGGTAAGTTCTACCAATCTTTATTAACACAAGTCACACAGCGTACACATGAGATAAGGCAGGTAGATTGACAATACTGGGCCAGCTGTAGGCACCCTACTCCCATATACCATACAATCAGAGTGGCTTGCAATTGGTACCACAGAAATCAACAGCACCCAGCGACAGGGAAGAAAAGCAATAATCAAAAATAAATAAAGTTTGAGTAGTACTATACACTGTGAGCTAGGTTAGCAATAAACACCCCCCCTTCACCCTACACAACACAGCACACTTCAGACAGCACAGTACACTTGGAGTAACACACACTTCAAGTAGCTCAATACATTGCCACCACCGCAAAAGTACCACGGCTCACTTTGAACAGTACATCTCGTATAGCGTAACATGCTCTAAACCGCGCTGCAGACTTTCAATAACACACTCAAGTCGCTGCAAGTTCAGGCAATCATGATAAAGGACAGAATAAATACACACTTTCCGTAACCAGCAATCTTTTTGGGCCACATCAACACCTTGTGACCTACTGAGCCATTAGGCAATTTAGTTAGTGAACAGAAGGGAGAGTTGCTTACCCGCAGTCCAGCCCAGACCCACCCTCAACAGCATGCCTACCGCCGACACGAAAAACAAAAAGCAAAAGAGAAAAGAAATAATGATAATAATAAATGAATAAAAACACCGTGGTCGGCGGCTTTCCCACGCCGACCAAACAAAAAAAAAAAAAACAAATCTGTAAACAGCCGCAACCGAAACTCCTCCAGCGACCTGGCCACAGTCGCAAGATCAGTCCGGTTGCCGGGATGACAGTAAACAGCTCGCCCCTTCCAGCAACCAACGCCGTTCCTCCCCTTCTCCTCCAGCCAGGACCTCGATCCTCTTCGATTCTGGCGAGACGGAGGCACAGCCTTCAACACACTGGGAGACCCAACGCTAGCTCATTCACACAAGGTCAGTTTTTATCCGGTACTTTCCTTTTTGCCGGCGTGTAAACAAGCATCTCCAACTCCACTGCGCGGTCTCACTGACGATCACCAAACCTTGGGGCAGCTGGGAAGTGTGGTCCCCCTTGCCTCGATTACTCTATATAAAAAGGATCCCTCCACCAATCGCCTGAGTCCCAATTAGTCACGTGCACCAGTCCATTCATACCAGCAAAAGTAAATCCCCCCCCCCATCACACACGTAAAGCCGCCCATAATTCATATATATATAAAAAAAAGAAGACACTAACTTCACTGATGTCTTGCTTCTCTCTCCTTTCGAAGGGGCGTGAGTTAATTTTTTAATATCGCTGCCCCAGCATTGTGAAATTAAAAGTAAGCCAGTGATCGCGGAGCTGGTGCTTTGGATGTCAGAGGGAAAAATGTTTTCCATTGACACCGAGTTTCTGACCCTGGGAGGCTGCTAACTTCAGCAATGTCATGCTTCTCTCTCCTTTCGGAGGGGCTTGATGTCATTTGTAAATATCACGGTTGCGGCATTGTGAAATTAAAAGTAGCAGGTGATGGTGGAGCTCCTGCTTTTGGACTCAAACAGAGGCCCTAATGTTGTCGATTGACACCAAGTTTCTGACCCTGGGAGACTGCTAACATCAGCGATGTCATGCTTCTCTCCCTTCCAGAGGGGCGTAAGGTTATATTTAAATGTTGCGGCTACCGCCATGTGAAATTAAAAGAAGCCAGCGACCACCCAGCTTGTGCTTTGGGACTCCAACAGAGGCCGTAATTATTTTGATTCACTCTTAGCTATGTTTCTGATCCTGGGAGGATTCTAACATCAGCGATGTCATGCTTCTCTCTCCTTTCGGATTGACGTGAGATGTGAAATTAAAAGTAGCCGGCGATGGCGGAGGTCCTTCTTTGGGACTCAAACAGAGGCCCTAATGTTGTCGATTGACACCGAGTGTCTCAACCTGCGAGGCTACTAACTTCACCGATGTCATGCTTCTCTCTCGTTTCGGAGGGGCGTGAGATAATTTTTGAATATCGCGGCCCAAGCATTGTCAAATTAAAACTAAGCAAGTGATCGCGGAGCTGGTGCTTTGGATCTCAGAGGGAAAAATGTTTTCCATTGACACCGAGTTCCTGACCCTGGGTGGCTGCTAACTTGCGCTATGTCATGCCTCTGTCTCATGTCGGAGGGACGTGAGATGTGAAATTAAAAGTTGCCGGCGATCGCAAAACTCCTGTTTTGGGACTCAAACAGAGCCCCTAATGGTTTCGATTGAAACCGACTGTCTGACCCTGGGAGGATTCTAACATCAGCGACATTAGGCCTATGCTTCTGTCTACTTTCGGACGGGCGTGAGGTTATTTTTAAATATCGTGGCTGCGGCATTGTGAAATTAAAAGTAGCTGCGATCACGGAGCTCCTGCTTTGGGACTCAAACAGAGGGCCTAATGGTTTCGTTTGACACCGAGTTTCTGACCCTGGGAGACTGCTAACATCAGCGATGTCATGCTTCTCTCCCCTTCCAGAAGGGCGTGAGGTTATTTTTAAATGCCGCGGCTCCGGCATTGTGATATTAAAAGTAGCCGGCAATCGCGGAGCTCCTGCTTGGGGACTGAAACGAAGGGCCTAATGGTTTCCATTGAAACCCAGTGTCTGAACCTGGGAGGCTGCTAACTTCACCCATGCCATGCTTCTCCCTCCTTTCGGAGGGGCCTGAGGTAGACTAATTTTTTAATATCGCGGCCGCAGTATTGTGAAATTAAAAGCAAGCAAGTGATCGCGGAGCTGTTGCTTTGGGTCTCAGAGGGAAAAATACTTTTGATTGACAGCAAGTTTCTGACCCTGGGAGGCTGCTAACTTCAGCGATGTCATGCTTCTCTCTCCTTTCGGAAGGGCGTGAGGTCATTTTTAAATATCTCAGCTCTGGCGTTGTGAAATTAAAATTATGCAGCGATCACTGAGCTTGTGCTTTGGGACTCAAACAGAGGCCCTAATGGTTTTGATTGACACCGACTGTCTGACCCTGAGAGGCTGCTAACTTCACCGATGTCATGCTTCTCCCTCCTTTCGGACTGAGGTGAGATGTGAAATTAAAAGTAGCCGGCGATGATAGAGCTCCTTCTTTGGGACTCAAACACATGCCCTAATGTTGTCTATTGACACCGATTGTCTGAACCTTGGAGGCTGCTAACTTCACCGATGTCATGCTTCTCTCTTCTTTCGGAGTGGCGTGAGGCAATTTTTGAATATCGCGGCCCCAGCATTTTGAAATTAAAAGTAAACCAGTGATCGCGGAGCTGGTGCTTTGGGTCTTAGAGGGTAAAATGGTTTCCATTGACACTGAGTTTCTGACACTGGGAGGCTGCTAACTTCAGTGATGTCATGCTTCTCTCTCCTTTCGGAGAGGCGTGAGGTGATTTTTAAATATCTCAGCTCTGGCGATGAGAAATTAAAAGTAGGCTAGCCTATGCAGCGATCACTGAGCTTTTGCTTTGGGACTCAAACAGAGGCCCTAATGGTTTCGATTGTCAGCGAGTTTCTGACCCTGGGAGGATTTTAACAACTGCGATGTCATGCTTCTCTCTCCTTCCAGATGGGCGTGAGGTCATTTTTACTACCTCGGCTCCGGCATTGTGAAAGTAAAAGTAGCAGCCGATTGCGGAGCTCCTGCTTGGGGACTGAAACGGAGGGCATAATGGTTTCCATTGAAACCCAGTGTCTGACCCTGGTGAGGCTGCTAACTCGAGCGATGTCATGCTTCTCTCTCCTGTCTGAAGCACGTGAGGTCAGTTGTAAGTATCGCGGCTACCTCCATGAGAAATTAAAAGTAGCCAGCGATCACCGAGCTTGTGCTTTGGAATTTCAAACAGAGGGCCTAATGGTTTCAATTCACACCTAGCCATGTTTCTGATCCTGGGAGGCTGCTAACACCAGCGATGACGTTCTTCTCTCTCCTTTCGCAGGGGTGTGAGGTTATTTTAAAATATCGCGGCTCCAGCAAATGTGAAATTAAAAGTAGCCAGCGATCACCAAGGTTGTGCTTTGGAATTTCAAACAGAGGCCCTAATGGTTTCGATTTGCACCGAGTGTCTGAACCTGGGAGGCTTCTAACTTCAGCGATGTCATGCTTCTCTCTCCTCGGAGGGGCGTGATGTCATTTGTAAATATCGCGGTTTCCCTAGTGTGAAATTAAAAGTTGCCGGTGATCGCAGAGATCCTGCTTTGGGACTCAAACAGAGGGCCTCTACTCTCAAAAAACTCAACAAAGGCATGTCTTTTATGACCAAGATAGAAATATGTTTGTATAATATGAATGTATTGTGTTTGTTTGTTACATGAATCGTTCTTGTTTAATGTCGAACAACAAAAAATCTGATTAACCACATCAACATATATTGATTCAAGGAGGATTAGTCACTTTGAATCAAGGGCACCGGTATTGCTAGCTACTGTGCATGCTCCATACCCCAGGATCCAGGGAAGTGAAAAATTAGCGGGAAAGAACGTGCTCGTATTGCGTGCAGCATGCAATCAGCCTCCTCAATTGTGTCTGTCACACTGCTATGCAGCAGGTGATCTACTGGTCGGCAGCCTTGATATTATGGGTAAGTAATGGATACACGAATATCTTAACATATTTAGTCATTAGTGATTAGTAGAAATGAATTGCTACAGTTTTGAAATGTTTCTTAGATATCTCAGCAGAATTGTATCATTATAGTTAACTTGGCTAACAAGCCAGCCCAACATGGTTAGTCGTTCTTTTCTGTGAAGGTAGTAGATTCGCTCGGTGACTGTTTCTGCCTGTTTGCATGCTTGGGAGCTAGTCCCAGGAGCTCTGAGTCCGAATTGCCAGAAAATGACTTTTTATGCCTGCTTGCTTGCTAGCTAGTTCCAGCAACTCTGAAGTTTGAAGTGCCAGCTGCATTCATTATGACATGGCAGCCATTTTTTCAGAACTCATGGATGTTCTGTATGTATTTCAGTGGCAGCATTTTGACTGGGAAAGTTAAAGTTCTTTAGAAGTACAAAGTTTTCCATATCAAAGAATACAGATTGGCACTCCTCTCACTGGTAATTTATATAGACCATTACATGGGGTGATTAATATATCAAGGTTAAAATTACTGGCAGATTTTTGTATGTGTGTTCACAGGAACTATCAGTTTAGTAGAAGTAATTTACATTTTGCCTTTTTTTATCAGAGCTCAATCTCAAAATAAAGCTGTCCCTTTTCCCTATTCGTGCACACCTCTATACCTTACACGGTAAGTGTTTATAAACATATTTACATACAGACACTTATGTCTTAATAATTTAGCTGAAATGCAGCGTTAACTGTAGTGTGTTAATAACAGGGTTGGGGAGTAACGGAATACATGTAACGGCGTTACGTATTTAAAATACGAAATATGAGTAACTGTATTCCGTTACAGTTACCATTTAAATTTTGTTTAATTTCTTTTTTTTTTTTCCATTTAATGTTTACTCAGCTGTAAAATCTATCCAATGATAGGCAACTCCGGGGTGTATCTCCCATACGCCCCTCACGAAAAAAAAAAATAAAAAAAGAAAAAAGCGCGCAGCCCGCCTGACTCACAAGACAGTAGAATGGAGAGTGAGACAGAAAGCAACCAGCGCAACGCGCTTATGTTATGGAAATACCGGGACCAATTTACTTTCAAATTTGGCAAAGGTCGCAACATAACAGTAGCCTACAATGCAAGCTGTGTTTGCCAGCAACCAAACTGCTATCCGCTTCAAAAGAGTCAAGCTCTAACCCAGGGGCGGAGCTTGACTTTCTTGCCGATGGGTGCGAATGATCAGAATCAGTGGAACAGCTGGTGTTCTTTTTTCGCATACAACTTTGTGTCCCTGATAGTCTATAGACTACCAAGGAAAACATGTTTGCACACTGAAGTACGCTATTTCTAGACAACAGCTGTCCTAATTAAGTCGTAGTTTAGGCTAGACAATTTGGTGGGAAATGAAATCAGTGATCCACTAATTCAAAGCCAGTGAATTACATGAAATCAAACTTTTTATTGGCTTATTATGTTCATCTGTTAGTGCGTGTGTGTGTTCTTCATTTACTGCAAACATAACAAACACATATGCTAGAGCACACGCAGGCCGTAGCCATAATCATCATGCGCCAAGCGCAAATAACAACTGTAAGGTAAAGAAAAAAAAAGACATAGAAGAGATTTAATTTTCAACATATTAAGTGTAGCAACATCAACCTGTCAAATTCACCTTGTGACATTTCACTCCTGCAAACTTGTTGACCACCTTATCCAAATCGATGTTTGCAGCTAACTCTCTTTCGATAAAAAGTAACGCAAGTTGTGAGAGGCTCTCCTCGCCCATGGTGCCACGCAAGTAGGTTTTTGACAGTGCGCTACTCACAGTAATTGTGAAATATATTTTGTAAAGGGTAGCCAGATTTGGGAACGCTCGATCCATGTCATTGGCTATAAGAATCCTAAAATCTGGCCAGTGGAGAGCTCATCCATCTCCAGACTTCTGCACATTTCGCAAAAGGAGCAGTATTCATTAGGAACATCGGAAGCAGAAACATCACTACCGTAATATATTGCCAACTCGTGTATTCTTTGGACTGACTCGGAATTAAATAAGTGTTTCGGGTTAAGCGCCTGATATTTCTTGGCCATAGATCTCGTGTCTGAAAATCGCTCTAGAACGCTATGGAACCCGAGCAGTAATTGTTTGTTTGCAGGTATAGAGCATGGTGCGGCGTATTTCTCCCTCTGCAGGCAGCCATGAGTGTGTGTGTGTTTTAGAGGGGACTATAAGATTAAAATCTTTGATTAAAATCCACCAGAAACTGTGGTTAACGCGTTTGTTGAACTCATCTTTAAAAGTCATCATAGTGTAAGCTACCAACGCTGCTGACTAGAGAATTTATTTTTGCCACCCGTGGGGCTCGGCCATGGGTGCGCGGCACCCACAGCACCCATTGAAGCTCCGCTAGTGCTCTAACCTGAAGAAGCATCTTGAAGTAAGTTCTTGTAGCGTGGGGTACTGGTCCAGACTACGCCACCTTGGGAATTGCGCCCAAGGAAATAGTTATTTCACAGGGCCTTATTGAGCTCCCCACTCAGGTACCCTTAACTGAATTAGTAAGCAGAGGCGTGAGTACCAAAGTAAAACAATTTGGTTTATTGTCAACAGAACCAACTAAAATACATAAGAAAACAGAAGGGTGGCGCAATAGGTCCTCCCGGGCCACTAGGGGCGCCACCGGTTGCGTGCGGGTAAGAGTCGACTGCTGGAAAGGGTACTCACGTCATCGGAGGTGGAAGTGACACCACAGACACTCGTGATCAGACACCAGCTTGCAAGCACAGCAACAGGGTAATTGCACAAAGTGAAGTTAATCAAACGCACAATATCCCACCCACACACAGTTTGTGAAAAGACGGCCACCTCCTAAGATGCGCTACCGCCTCCTTCCCGCAAGTGCAACCCGAACCTCGCAGCAAATAAAAAAGGTAAAACAAGCACTAAAACCAACAGTAAAATAAAAGGGAGTCAGTAACTCAGTTAGCCCCAATTGGTTTGTCAGGTTAAAATTAACTAGATAAAATACCGCAGAATTCGTTTAAGCACCCAGTAACAAACAGAACAATTACGATAGACACCGGGGTAAAATAAAATTAACAATACAACACAAGGTGTTAGTCGCGGCGTGTGTGGCTAGCTAGCTAGTTAGCCACTGCACCACACCGCGAGTCTACACCGTAGACAGGAAAATAACAGAGGGGAAACTTAAATACAAAGGGAAACACAAACGTGGGCTACTCTGTGCGGTATGCTGTAATGTCGGCTAAAATCCGGTAGAACGCGGACTGTACAGTAAAAGAATAAAAACAAACGAATAAAACACAAATAAAACCAATTGGCAAAACAGCAACCAGCAATGTCCTATAAGAAATGGAAACACAGTTAGGACATTTAGGCATCGTTTGTAAAAACAGTACCTCGGAAGCTTAATATTTCCCTACTTTTACCACTGACAGTAAAGAGTAAAACCCGGTACCTTAACTCACAGCAAAGGGCGCGTACAATTAGCCAGGCAACACCGCTGAGTCTATGGCCACCTATAAAACAGACACCTATCAGTTGTGCACAGGCATGGATTGAATGGCATGGATTTACAGGGTTTCAAACCTACCTCCAAGACAGCAAGGAAGTTGCGTAACACGAAAGGCGCCCCAGGAATGACGACAGGTAAGGTATTCTTTTTTTTTTTTTGATACCACAACCCAGTGTTTTATAGCCGTTAGCCGTGACGGACTTATGTTCTAGCGAACCAGGTAAAAGGTGTGTTGTTAGCCCTGCCTAACATGCTGGCTAGCTTGTGTGTGCATGTAATGCATTGACAGTCTTGCTACATTCTCTTTTTCATTATTTAAGATAATATTAATAAGCTAGCTACCTGTTTTACATAGTTTGGCTGCACCGGATTAGCTATTCAGATAGCTAGTAGTCTAGTAGGTATAGTATTAAAGCTAACTAGCTAACGAGATACAGAGGCAAAACAAGTACAATTTCACATGTTCAAAACTGCGATTACTCTTTACACTACGCATGTTATAAATGAAATTGTTAAGCTACTCCTTTCTCACTCACAATGTATTTAGGGTGGATCGTGCCTTTTCTAACTCATGTTTTCGTGTAATGTACCGTTTTTGAATTAACATTTACAATTATGGAGAAATTGCGATTCAATGCCTATAAACGGAGTCAGTATTGGGAAGTGATGACACCTCTGCTGCTGTTGAAAATCTGCCAGAACTAATTGAACGTAATTGAAGTAATTGTTGTATTGTTGAAATTGGAACATATATTTCATACTCCAGCCACTGCTGCAGATGAGTTGTCGGAAGAACTGCATTTTTTGTTAAGTTCTACTTGTGCTCCAGTCGCAAAGCGTACGGTTACAGAAATTTTCAAAAGCCACAACCTCCATATCAGCCACGCTGTTATTGAAGAAGTTGCCAATTCTGTATGCGTTTCTAACCCTGTGACTAAAATTTTGGGAAAGTGTGGCCCTCTTGGGACTTCTTTTAAAAGAAAACAATACTACAAGATCAATTTCAGGGTTGAGTATCTGTTCTGTTGCTGATCTGTTGATCAACGGAGATCATTTCAGTACATCCCTTTATGATCAACGGAGATCATTTCAGTACATCCCTTTATTACAGTTATTGCAGGAATTATTTAGTCACAGTCAGATACTGGATAGAGTGGTTGAGGAACAAATAACTCATGAAAAACCAAAGGATTTGTGTGGTGATCAGAGTGTGTACAGGTCTTTTCGAGATGGTAAGCATTATAAAACAAATAACTCCTCAACAGCTAGAAAGCCAGGAATCTTCATTACACTTTACATTGATGACTTTGAGGTTTGTAATCCTCTCGGAACCTTGCGCAAAAAGCATAAGCTTTGTGGTGTATATTGGGTCCTGGATAATTTACCCCCAGGCTCTCATTCAGCTCTCTCATCCATTTATTTAGCAGTTCTTTGTAAAAGTGATGATTTGAGGACATTTGAGTTTGAAAAAGTGTTGGATCCACTGTTAAAAGATCTTGTAATCTTGGAGCAATGGGGTGTGTTTTTCACTCACTTGAATGAGTTTATTAAAGGCACTGTGAATTGTGTAGTAGCTGACAACCTAGGAGCCCGTGGGCTTGCAGGTTTTGTAGAAAGTTTTTCTGGAGAATATATATGTAGATTCTGTGTAGGAAAGAAACCTGAAATTCAGTCATTGGCAGATTGTTCAGATTAGTTGGCTCGCGACACTGACCTTGCGCTCAGCTTCAGCACTATTTGCATTGTATGTCCTGTACACATCTTGCTCTTGAGCCTGTTGTTTGCCCGCTATTTGCACTTTTGTACGCCGCTTTGGATAAAAGCGTCTGCCAAATGAATAAATGTAAATGTAAATATCATATCTTGAATGCAAAACCAGTGAACATCACCGGAGATACCAGGAGCTTTTTCCAAACAACTGTCTTCTACCAAAACATCATTATTTAGAATATTATCCTCTCATGATTTGCGTTTTTGGACCTCTTGTTCATAAGTGGACAATGAGGTTTGAGGCAAAGCATAGCTTTTTTAAGCAGATTGTGCACCATACTAACTGTTTTAAGAACATACAACTCACAGTTGCCCAAAAACATCAGCTCATGATTGCCTCTCATTTGCACTCTTCTGACCAGAGAACTCATTTGGTGGTAACAAATGTCTCATCAGTACTGTAATGATGCAGACCGGGACTCAAGAGCGGACCACGCTAGCGTCAGGTTTGAATGGGTTTTATTGACGGGACGAGGCAGTGTCGTAAACCAAGAACAGGCAGAGGTGAGACCGAGCAGGCAATCTGTGGGCAAATCCAGAGGGCGATAACAGGAACAGGCAGAGTCAGGAGCCAGGCAGACAGGTAATCAGGCGATCGGGGCAGGACGGCAGGCAGAAAACCAGGTCGGGGCACAGGCAGGGTCGGAAGCACAGGAAACTGGCAGGCAGAGACAACGGCAGGGACAAAACAGGTACGAAACACTGCAACAAACTAGCGACGACACAGGAACAAGCAAGGCAGTATATAGGTCAGAGCTGACGAGATAATGGGCAACAGGTGAGCCGGCTGGCAGGTGGAGGGGATCAGGTAATAGGGCAGGCGGGGACCGGGCGGGGATCGGGGCAGGGCTGAAACGAAAGGAAAACAAACAACGGCACATGGCAGACAGGGAGAACATAAAAACAACAGCTAGGGGCCCGGAGTACGGACAAGTACCAATTGATGTGCTGCCAAGTGACATTGCAATTGCTATCAAGCAAAGATTACCTGATGAAGTTGATGTCCACATCGCAAAAAATGTCATACTGTGGTATGAACTATAGCAAAGGCATGATTGTTGTCCATGGGCAATCATTTGGTCTGCCTGAGTTTTCTGAAATTTTGCAGATCTTTATTTTGCAAGGCAAGATACATTTTCTGGTAAAAAAGCTGTGTTCTTGGTATAGAGAGCACTTTAGAGCTTTTGAGTTGAACACGTCACATGTGAGAGAGGTGGCTCTCATTGAGCATCCCATCCCATTCCTTCCGGCGCTGACGCGAGCGGCTGCCTATCCAGTAGCTCTGTCCGTGTAGCGTGTTCGTTTAACTTTTTTCTTTTTTCTACTTTAGTTTGACTTTTAACTTGTTGTACTGCACGCATCGTGTAGTTATCATTATATCCTATGGATATGGACTCTCATCATCAGCAAGAGAGCAGCGAATACCTTGTTTACTCAAGAGAACAGCTGATCTCACTTCGTGCGCTGGGACGCGCCGGCATTGTTCACCCCATACCGGAGGAACTGAGACGCAAGTACAGAGGATGCAAAGCCGGCGCGAAGCTTAAGGCTAAGCAAAAGGAAAAAAAGTGGAGGTACAAGCCCTCGGTTCCGTCGGTAGTAATGGGGAATGTGAACTCGCTGGCCAACAAAACCGACGAGCTAGCTGCATCGGTGAGGAATCAGAAGACCTACAGGGAGTGTAGTCTACTCTTCCTCACTGAGACGTGGCTGACCAGCGACATCCCGGACACTAATGTGGATTTGCCCGGTTTTACTGTGGTGAGAGCGGACAGGGACGCCAAATCGAGCGGCAAGCGTAAAGGTGGGGGACTTGCACTCTTCATTAATGCGAGGTGGTGCAACCCAGGACATGTAACTGTGAAGGAGACTATCTGCAGCAAGGACATTGAACTGCTTGCGGTGAGTCTCCGACCTTATTACGTGCCCAGGGAGTTCTCGCACGCCATTATTGTTTGTGTGTATATTCCTCCACGAGCGCATGCTGAGACCGCGTGTGACGTCATTCACTCCACTATTGGTAAATTACAACAACAGCACTGAGGCATTTATCGCGATCTCCGGAGACTTTAACCATGTCACACTGGACTCCACTCTGCCCACTTTCCACCAATACATCAATTGTCCTACCAGGAAAAACAGGACAATAGACCTACTGTATGCTAATGTAAAAGAAGCATACACTGCCTCACCCCTGCCACCCCTGGGCAAATCAGATCACAATCTGATTCACCTTCAGCCCCAGTACAAGCCACGAGTTCAGACTCAACCTGCAATCATGCGCTCCTTTAGGGAATGGTCTCCAGAGGCTGAGGAGGCCCTGAGGGACTGCTTTGAGTCTACTGACTGGAGTGTACTGCAGGAGCCACATGGGGAGGACATCGAGGGGGTCACACACTGCACTACTGACTACCTGAATTTCTGTGTGGACATTGTAGTTCCCATTAAGACTGTGCGCTGTTTCCCTAATAACAAGCCCTGGATTACCAGCGACGTCAAGGACCTTCTCAATAAAAAAAAGAGAGCGTTCAAGGACGGTGACAGGGCTGAGCAGAAGCGTGTACAGGGGGAACTCAAGATCAGGATGAGAGAGGCAAAGGATTCTTACAGGAGGAAGGTGGAGCAGAAGCTGCAAGACAACAACATGAGGGACGTCTGGGACGGCATGAAGACCATCACGGGATGCAAGAGGAAGAACAGTAGTGCAGCAGACGGGGATGTGGAAAGAGCAAACCAGTTCAACCACTTCTTCAATAGGTTTGATAGCCCTGCTCCTACTGCCATTGATGGCCCCATTATCACCTTGCCGCACCTCTCACATCTTCCCACACCTGACCCTCCCCCACCAGCAGCTTCTGCTTGTTCAGATGCCTGCCCCTTAGACACCATATCTGCGATTGAGGCGTCCCCCCCTCAAACTGCAACCAGGGACAATCCCCTTCCCCCAACAGTCACCGCTGATGAAGTCAGAGGAGAACTGAGGAAACTTCGCCCTAGGAAGGCAGCTGGCCCAGACAAGGTTAGTCCAAGGATGCCTAGGGCCTGTGCTGCTGAACTGGGGGAGCCTCTTCAGCATATTTTCAATATGAGCCTTCGACTTGGGAGGGTCCCTGCACTCTGGAAGACATCGTGCCTTGTCCCAGTCCCTAAGAAGAACCATTGCAGTGAGCCAAATGACTTCAGGCCAGTGGCGCTAACTTCCCACATCATGAAAACCATGGAACGACTGCTGCTACATCTCCTGAAACCTCAGGTCCGCCATGCACTCGATCCGCTGCAGTTTGCATACCAGGAAAAGGTTGGAGTGGACGATGCCATCCTCTATCTGCTACACAGGGCTTATTCTCATCTGGACAAAGGGAGTGGTGCTGTGAGGATCATGTTCTTTGATTTCTCCAGCGCCTTCAACACCATCCAGCCCGTCCTGCTGAGAGACAAGCTAACAGAGATGAGGGTGGACGTTCACCTGGTGACCTGGATTACCGACTACCTAACAGGCAGACCGCAGTATGTGAGGCTGAGAGACTGCTCCTCGGAGACTGTGGTCAGCAGCACTGGTGCGCCTCAGGGGACTGTGCTTTCCCTGTCTTGTTCACCCTCTACACCAGTGACTTCAAGTACAACACTGAGTCATGCCACATGCAGAAGTTCTCTGACGACACTGCAATAGTGGGGTGTATTAGGGACGGACAGGAGAGGGAGTACAGGAGCCTGGTGGAGGACTTTGTGGCATGGTGTAGGAGGAACCATCTACAGCTGAACACCTCCAAGACCAAGGAGATGTTGGTGGATTTCCGGAGGCAGAGGCTGCAACTGCAACCAGTTTCCATTGGAGAGACTGATGTTGAGGTGGTCAGCTCCTACAAGTACCTAGGGCTGCAGTTAGATGATAGATTGGACTGGTCGGCCAACACGGATGCTCTCTACAGGAAGGTGCAGAGCAGGCTCTACTTCCTGAGGAGGCTGGGGTCCTTCCACATCTGCAGGAAACTTCTGCTGATGTTCTACCAGTCGGTTGTTGCCAGTGTCCTTTTCTATGCTGTGGTGTGCTGGGGAGGCAGCATTAAGAAGAGGGATGCTTCGCGACTGGACAGACTGGTTAGGAGAGCTGGCTCTGTGGTTGGAACGGAGCTGGACTCTGTTACATCAGTGGCAGAGAGAAGGACCCTGGACAAACTGCTATCAATAATGGACAACACCCACCACCCTCTTCACAACATCATAATCAGTCAGAGGAGCATCTTCAGTGGAAGGCTGCTGTCTCAGTCCTGTTCCACGGACAGACTGAGGAAGTCTTTTGCCCCTCTGGCAATATGGCTCTTCAACTCCTCCCAGCGAGGGAGGAGTGCAATGGACAAGAACGTCTAGACTGACACTGCCTTCTCTATCTCTCCCTCCAACACTTTGTACTTACTACCAATATTTGTGGAGACTTTGGTAGAAACACTCATGTTATGTCTATATTGTCCATACTGTTTATACTGTCTTAATATTGTTTATACTGTCTATACTGCTTATACATATATTTATAATATGTCATATTGTCTATACTTATATTCATCCTTGCACTGTTTCATTTTTTGCACGACCACCACAACACTCACGCTCTACAACTTACTCTTACACTGGCACACACTGACAAGTACCAATAGAGACCATCACCTCACTGTCTTTTATTTTATTTTTAATTTTTTAGTTTTCTTTCCCGTTATGTTGTGTGAATTTTGTGTCTCGGATTATTGTGTGGAGTGATGTTGTGAGTATGTTTGTATATGCCGCTGGATATCAGAATTTCCCTCGGGATTAATAAAGTATCTATCTATCTATCTGTCTCTATCTGGGGAACTGGTAGATGACTTTTCATTAGCTGCCTATTCAGTTGGAGGCATGCATCTGGTTACTTTGAAGAGACACATTGACTCGCAGGGAAAACGGAAGTAGCGTTTGTAAGTACTTATTTTTCAATACATCCCATACTTGGCAAATAAAGTCTCAATCATTCTTCACACTAGGGTGATTGAAATCTGTTTAAAAACATTTACAATATTCACTCTTTGTCCTTGGCAAACCACAATTTTGACTTCCCCAGAAATAGATAGACCTGCAGTAAAAGTAATTTTGGGAAATAATTTTGTATAAGTAAAAGTGAAATCATAATATCTCGTAAACTGAGTGGTACAGATAGCACTGTTATACTCTTGAGAAACAAGTTACCGTTGCTGGTCTACGTGCCTATACATTTTGTCATTCTGAAATAATGACCTAATGTTTTCAATATTCAGGTGTACACAATGACCCAGCCTATAAGATTGAGGATAATCCTAGGTGAAGATGATGCCAGGAAGTTAATTTTGCCAGGAGGGACACCAGACTCCGTAGAAAAATTGTACCAGACCATCAAGGTAAACTTTGGATTGCAACAAGATATTCGCCTTCAATATGAAGATGCTGATTTTGGAAATGTTTTCATAATCCTGTCAGAGATCTCCGAAATAAAAGACAAGGGGACACTTAAGGTGATCTACTTGCAGACCCTTCATCGATTTCCTCATCTGACACAGATAATACAGAGCCCATTTCATCTCCAGCTTCGTCACCATCTACAAGGCTGCGGGTTTGGCCAAGTGTGTTCATTTTCCCACATTTCAGTTATGACACTGAACTTGAGCTTGAGAAGGCCAATGTGGAGTACAGGACAAGTGGCATTCATTTGAAGCCCTCACCAAAACTGAAATCCCAAATTCTTGACCGATTGGCAGAGGAAATTATCAAATTCAAAGCGTACCCAACAGACAATGATCTCAAAGATGTTGCTGAAGCCCTTGTGAAAAAGCACCGGCGTTTGAGAGCAAGGGTCTTTCAACGGCTGTTACGGGTGGAAGATAAGCCTAAAGTATAAAATGGCCAATTTCCGAACCAGACTAAGAGGCCTGGGGTGTGCTGAGGTGACTATAAACTTACTGAAGAACAGGTCTGCTGACAAAAGTCAAGCAGCATTAAATGTTAAAAAACCCCATCGAGCCGAAGTGAATTATTGTCCACCTCATCCAAAAGGAACAACCGCTGACAGTCTGGAAAATGAAAGAGTTGCAATACTTTCAGAAATTACCAAAAGAAACAATGAGCATGTTGTTACTGAGAAAATGGAGAAAGCTTTTTCATACAGAAGGCAAGAAGTTCTTCAAGGAGAGCCAGTGATTGCAGAGTTCAAAAGCAGGTGGCCAGCTCTGTTCACTGTGAAAGAGGTGCGTATCCTATGTAATATTAGGTTTTATGTATGCCTCCAGAACACACACATAGATGATGACATGAAATAACATTTAGTAGATGGCTGTCTGTCTTTCTCCTCAATTCTCTCATCACTGATACATAGATACAGATGCAGGGATAAGTTTTTTTTTGTTTTTTTTTTAAATTATTCTTCAGTGCTGTATATTGTTATGTTGTTAGGTGAGTGACAAGTGCATTGTTGTTTTCCAGATCGACAAGGAGTTAATGCGGATTTCCACTGTACCGCCGCTGTCTACTTTCTTCACTGAGCTTGACCGGTACTTGCCACACTTCATGGAGATCTTTCGGATCAAAGGTGGGAGGACTGGAAGAAAAATAAATCATCTCATGCTCACCATCTCTAAGGTGTGTATTATAAATTGGTAGACTGGTGGTTGTAAATCGTTTTTAGGGTCCTGTTTGTAGGACTCCGTCTAGTCTCATCTGGCTTTTTCCCCCAGAATGACACCATACATACCAGACGAGCATGCATCATCAAGTCCTTGTGCACTTACCTGAATGAGAAACTTGTACAGGAGTACATGATGAGTTACTTAGAAACCACAGCATGTTTCCCAAGCCCGTACAAACTATGATTTGGCATGGTTGTTTCTCATCTGATAATTTGAGAGATGGAGACATGCTGTTTGGTATGCATGTTTATTATTATAGTATATCTTACAATATATGCATTTCAATTTTATTTTATGCCACTTATTTCCATTATTCATAAATAAATTTTGGGGTTTTCCAAAATGCATATTTCAAACCATTTTGTCTACCCTCATGTCTTGTTGCACTGGATCATTTACTGTCACATTGTATTTCTTGTTAATGGGCCCTTTGTTGTATTTTGTCCCACAGAATGCAGATGCTGAGGCCAACAGAATCATGGGGCAAACTGTGATGGGGGTGTATGTCATACAGAAGGAAGGTGCACAGCCTGAGGAACGCTCAGGGGACATTGGTGTCCTAATTGAAGGTGTGGAGGTCCTGAGTGGTTTGGGTAGCATTGCGCAGGCTTGTACTCTGTTGTTTGGACTCATATACTGTTTGAACCTGAGATACCCACCAGAACTCAAATGCACGTTTGAAGTCCTGCAGAAGTCCTGTTTCTCAAAAACAAGCTTCTTGGGTAAATGAGCTTGACATAGACGAAGCCAAGGTATGCCCTCAAGTTTTTATTCATGCGCTGCAGATTTTTTTTCTTGCATTGATCTACTTTCAAAGTTTGAAATAGGAAGTTAATTTAGTTTGCTTAAAAGACAAAAGACTAACATTGTTTTCTCAGATTGTGACGGGCTCAGTTGCGCACACACTTGTTACAAATCATTTTTGTGAGTGGAGCTGTCTTAATCCAGAATGCATACACAGACTGGATTATTTTGCTTTAAATGTTGACTCCCTGGAGTGGAGTTCTTGTTTATATATATGGTACATATTTTGAGATAGTATCACAAAAACAGTTACAGTTACATTATACTGATCTGCCAGCCTTTAGCCTTTGACAAAACCTGATTTTTGCATGATTTTGTGTGGGTTCTTTTTTTATTTTTTGAGGTGGGGGTATATTGTTGCGCTGATTTTGTGTTTTCTGAGTTAAGTATTTGGGGGTTTATTTTTTATATTAGGCCAAAAGTGAGCTCCTGCATTAAAAAAAAGTTAATATCCTTATTGTTCGTCATTGGAAAAGAGGTATGCTGAAACCCTGTGCATTGCTTTTAGGCTCAGTTTTCCCAATAAGCCAAGATTGTTTTGTTGATAAAAGTTTTTATATACTTTGTTGCAGAAATAAAGAAAGCATTTTTTGCAGGCTTCCTCAAAGCCACAATGTTTAGGATTTTGATGTGAATATGTCATTCCCAAAATTATAGCAACAAACTAAAATTTTAACACAAAGTGAGTCCTGTTAAAACACTATATGGTAAGAAAAATTGGAGAGAATTTAACAGAAAGTACTGTAAGTTTCATGACAGTGCTTCATTGGGTAATGCTATTCACTTTGACATCCTACATGTGGTGGCTTTGACCAAGTTAACTTAAACTTGTAACCCGTGTAAGTTCTTGCACATGTTTTTTGAAATGAAACTAAATTTGCGTTTTATATGTGCACTTACTCCTCAGCTGTAAGTTATAGCAAAGCACGAAAACAAATAAAACGTAAAATTGTTTGTGTTTTTGTGCTTTTTATTGAAATTGATCGACCTTTGGTAACCTATTGATAATTTAATTAAATACTTACTAGTGCGACCAACAACAATACATTTAATTGTAACAAGATTTACATTGGTAAAGCTAACAAATGTCATTAATTCATTCAACAGGACTGTTTGTCTGTCTTACTTGTATCAATGTACTAGTTCATTTGACCAGACTTAGTAAAGACAAACATTTGGATTCAATGCAAGGAAATTAAATTGAACTTAAATGAAATGATTACATTTCATCCAGTGGGGGATCCAGTGGTCATGGTCCATGTTGGAACCAATGACATGGGAAAGGGTAGGTTCGGGGTTCTGCAAGAAAAATTTATTGAGCTAGCGGGGAAGATTAGGAGCAGAACCTCCACAGTAGTCTTCTCTGGAATTCTACCAGTACCATGTGCAAGCAAAGGGAAGCAAGCCTTTATATGGAGGTTTAACACGTGGCTACAAACCTGGTGTAGGAAAGAGGGGTACAGGTTTATGGGGCACTGGGACTCCTTTTGGAACCAGGGTGACCTGTACAAGCGGGACGGGTTACACCTGAACCAGAGGGGTACAGCTGCACTGGGCCAGCGTATGCTTAGGGTAGTAGAGGGTTATTTAAACTAGAGTCTGGTGGGGCAGGGAGGTTATACAGTGAGATGGGTAGGGATAGACAGACTGCTGGAATAGGACACACCATGGCTAAGTATCTTATTAATAGTGAGGAAACGATGCTTGTAAATCAGTCAGCGCAGCACTGTAATAGAGGTGGTACTGAGCAGCTGGGGGCAGGGGGGAAGGACGGGAAATGCACACGTGGTACCCTGAAATTCCTCTGTTTAAATGCTAGAAGCATAAAAAATAAAATTTTGGATCTAGAAACCGTTATGAGTAATAGGAATTACGATGTTGTTGGGATTACAGAGATGTGGCTTGGTGCAGGGGATGGGGATGAGTATAACGTAGAGGGATACAAGCTGCTAAGAAAAGATAGAATCAATAGAAGAGGAGGAGGTGTAGCTCTCTATGTAAAGGATAATCTTAATATTCAGGAAATTCCAGGAATAGAGCCCCTTGTGTTAGTGAAGACATATGGATTAAAATATTGGGGGAAAATGAAAAAGGTCTGAATGGAGTATGCTATAGGCCACCAGCCTCAGACAGTACTGTCAACAGTATGCTCTTTGATAATATTAAGCTAGCATGTCAGGAGGGTGAGACAATAGTAATGGGGGACTTCAATTACCCTTCAATTAATTGGGAAGCTGTGTCAGGTCAAGGCAAATGTGAGGAAGAGTTTTTGGATGTTGTAAATGACTGTTTTTTGATACAGTCTGTTACTGAACCCATGAGAGAGAACACAATTCTAGATCTGGTTCTGTGTAATAATCCTGATAGAATCGGCAGTACTGAGGTAGGGGAACCTCTCGGAACAAGTGACCATAGTTCAATCACATTTGAAGTTTTTTGGCAAGTTAAGTCTGCATTCTCAAATACTAGAGTATTCAACTTTAGGTGAGCTAACTTTATCAAGATGCGTGATAATACAAGGAATATAAACTGGGTACCTCTTCTAGATGGAAAAACTGTGAAAGAAATGTGGTGCATTTTTGAAACGATTATTCTGGATGTACAGCGTAAATTCATTCCGCAAGTGAGAAAAGGGAAGCTGAAAAAGAAGCATCCACAGTGGATGAATAAGTCCTTACGGGACAGTTTGAAACAAAAAAGGAAATTATTTAGAAAATACAAGTCGGAGAGCTCAGAGAGTAATAAGATTGGATACAGTTATATGCAAGCTCAAGTTAAGAAAATATAAGGGAAGCTAAAAGGCGTTTTGAAAGACAGATTGCACTAGATGCAAAGAGCAACTCTAAACGCTTTTTTCAATATTACGGTCGAAAAAGGATAGTTAAGGATGAAATAAGAGGTATAAAAAATAAGGATGGAATTATGGTTTATGATAACAAAGCTATTGCTGATACACTAAACAGTTACTTTGTGGAGAGTTTCACTAGTGAAGTGTTTTCGCATATGCCTTTAGGGTGCAGTCAGTTCTCAGAGACTTATGGTGGAAATTGATTTAAATGATGCAGAAGTACTAGATAAACTTCAAAAACTTAAATCAAATAAGGCAGCAGGCCCTGATGGAATATATCCAAGAGTTCTCAGAGAACTAGCAGAGGTAGTTTACAAGCCTCTGACAGTTATTTTTAAGCAATCCCTTAAAACTGGAGAAATGCCAGATGACTGGAAACATGGCAGTGTAGTACCTATCTACAAGAAGGGAGACCGGACTGATCCAGGAAATTATAGGCCTGTCAGCTTAACTTGTATCGCATGCAAAATACTGGAATCCATCATTACGGATCATTTGGAATTATTCCTGGAACAAAATGGTGTCTTAAATGATAGCCAACATTGTATTTGCAGAGGGAGGTCATGCTTAACAAACCTCCTGGACTTCTTTGAGGAAGCTACATCATGTTTGGACTCAAACCAAGCTTACGATATTATCTATTTGGACTTTCAGAAGGCATTTGACAAAGTTCCGCATGAGAGGCTCATATTGAAAATGAAATCTGCAGGAATTACGGGAGCTATCACTGAGTGGGTTCAAAGTTGGTTGTCTAGTAGAAAGCAGACTGTAACTGTGGGAGAAATTGTATCAGAACAGGGTCCTGTATGAAGTGGAGTCCCGCAGGGATCGGTGTTGGGGCCTTTGCTATCTCTTATATACATAAATGATCTCGATGCAGAGGTTAGTAGTAAAATAGTAAAATTTCCAGATGATACAAAACTAGGGGGTCTAGCCAACAGTATAGAATCAACTAAGGTAATACAGGAAGACCTAAACATCATCCAAAAGTGGTCAGATACCTGGCAAATGACATTCAATTTAGATAAATGTAAAATCTTGCATGTGGGAAATAAGAACCGTAGACAAGACTACTTCATGGGTGGAAAAAAACTAGAACGTTCTCAATTTGAAAAAGACTTGGGAGTAATAGTTGACCCAAGCTTAACAGGATCTAGATAGTGTGCTGTAGCTGTAAAAAAGGCCAACAGGATGCTGGGATATATAGCCAAAAGTATTGAATATAAATCTGAGGAGGTTATATTGAAATTATACAATGCCTTAGTCAGACCTCACTTGGAATACTGTGTGCAGTTTTGGGCACCGCACTATAAAAAAGATATTGAAGCTCTTGAAAAAGTTCAAAGAAGGGCAACTAAATTAGTTCCTGGCATGAAATATAAAAAAAATAGATTTTTTAGGGTGAGTTCAGTCTGTAGAACAAGAGGACATAAATGGAAACTAGTTAAGAGTAAGTTCTGCACCGATATAAGGAAATAATATTTTACACAAAGAGTTATCAATACATGGAATAGGTTGCCAGGTCATGTAATTGAGGCAGAGACCCTTGCTGTCTAGACTTGATGCAGTTTTGGATACTCTTTAATTAAGAAATAACAAGCTTAGTTGGGCTGAATGGCCTGTTCTCGTCATAATATGTTCTTATGTTCTTATGTTCATCCACAAATGTATATTGTGTTCATAGAACGTAATAAAGACAGACTTTGATTCGTTTAGATGGAAATGTGTGGCATGGGTTAATTACGTTCATTCAACACATTATTTTTTCAAGTGTAATGGTTTCGATTGACACCGGGTGCCAGACCCTGGGAGGATTCTGACATCAGCGATGTCATGCTTCTCTCTCCTTTCGGAGGAGTGTGAGGTTATTTTTAAATATCGCGGCTCCAGCATAGTAAAATTAAAAGTAGCCGGCGATGGCGGAGCTCCTGCTTTGGGACTCAAACAGATGGTCTAATAGTTTCGATTGACACCGAGTGTCTGACCCTGTGAGGCTGCTAACTTCAGCGATGTCATGCTTCTCTCTCCTGTCGGACGGACGTGAGGTCATTTTTAAGTATAGCGGCACCCGCGATGTGAAATTAAAAGTAGCCAGCGATCACCGAACTTGTGCTTTGGGACTCAAACAGATGCCCTAATGGTTTCGATTCACACCTAGCTATGTTTCTGATCGTGGGAGGATTCTAACATCAGTGTGGTCATGCATCTGAGAGCTATTCTGGCCTTTTACTGGAAACTTTGTGTTGAGTGATTATCTTCCCTGTGAATCGCTTTTTTTGACTCTGAAATTGCATCTGAGAGCGCCTCTGGCATTCTGCTGGAAACTTTGTGTTGAGTGATTATGTGCCCTGAGAATCACTTTTTTGGACTCTGAAAGTGCATCTGAGAGTGTTTCTGGCATTCTACTGAAAACTCTGTGCTGAGTGAATGCATGCCCTGTGAATCACTTTTTTGGACTCTGAAAGTGCATCTGAGCGTTTCTGGCATTCTAGCGGAAACGCCCGTGAGACGCCCCCATATGTGCGACCGGTCACTTTGGATGACTGTAGTGTTTCCTGGTGGTGGATTCAATCACGCATTGCCACAGAATCTTGTTGGCTGCTGCTTTGCTGTTCTGCTGTGTTTGCCGTCGCGGCTGCTTGCTGGGTTGCTTTGCCATCGGCTGCTGCTCGAACTTCTTTTCTTTTCGCTGCTTGGCTGCACCGCTACTAATCTTAACAGCACTATTGACGGGATCGCAACTTGAGACCATTATTTGCCGGGGCTGTTCCTGTGCAGCCGTATTGGATATTTTATCTGGGTTGCTTGGTGTGCTTGTGGTGTGTGGTGCTGTTGGTGTGTGTGTGTGTGTGTGTGTGTGTGTGTGTGTGTGTGTGTGTGTGTGTGTGGATGAGTGGAGCACTACCAATTGTACTTAATTGTGGGCATTGTGAACTCTCAGTACTGGCTCGGGCAGTAACACACGGCCAGAGCTGAGATATTAAAATATCTAATTTTAGATATTGTGGGGGGGGGTGGGGGGTGCGGCGTATGTACGGGGTTTACTCTGTGCTGGTTTCTTTTTTTTTTTTTACTTAAAAGTGTATTTAGTTCTGTTTGGTGGGGTTTTGAACATTGCACTTCCTAATTCGTGCTTGTGATTTATGTGTTATACGTGCTTGTGTTATATCTGTGTGGGATTATAATAATTTGATTACTGTTTTCTTGTGTTTGGAGGGTTATTTTGTCTTTTGGTTGGTTTCATTTGGGGGAAGGGGAACTAGATTAGATTAGATAGAACTTTATTGAACCCACAGCGGGGAAATTCAGATGTCACATGACATGCGATGTCATGCTTCTCTCTCCTTTCGGACCGACGTGAGATGTGAAATTAAAAGTTGCCAGCGATTGTGGGGCTCCTGCTTTGGGACTCAAACAGAGGCACTAATGGTTTCGATTGACACCGACTGTTTGACCCTGGGAGGATTCTAACAACAGCGTTGTCATGCTTCTCTCTCCTTTCGGAGGGGCATGAAGTAATTTTTTAATATCTCAGCTCTGGCGATGTGAAATTAAAAGTATGCAGCGATCGCTGAGCTTGTGCTTTGGGATTCAAACAGAGGCCCTAATGGTTTCGATTGACACCGACTATCTGACCCTGGGAGGATTCTAACATCAGCGTTGTCATGCTTCTCTCTCCTGTCGGAGGGACGTGAAGTCAGTTTTAAGTATCACAGCTACCGCCTGTGATATTAAAAGTGAAATTAAAAAGTAGCCAGCGACCACCTTGCTTGTGCTTTGGGACTCCAACAGAGGCCGTAATTGTTTCGATTCACACCTAGCTATGTTTCTGATCCTGGGAGGATTCTAACATCAGCGATGTCATGCTTCTCTCTCCTTTTGAAGGGACGTGAGATGTGAAATTAAAAGTAGCCAGAGATCGCCGAACTCCTGCTTTGTGACTCAAACACAGGGCGGAATGGTTCAGATTGACACAGATTTCCTGAGCCTGGGCAGCTGCTAACTTGGGCTATGTCATGCCTCTGTCTCATGTCGGAGGGACGTGAGATGTGAAATTTAAAGTTGCCGGCGATCACGGAGCTCCAGCTTTGGGACTCAAACAGAGGCCCTAATGGTTTCGATTGACACCGACTATCTGACCCTGGGAGGATTCTAACATCAGCGATGTCATGCTTCTCTCTCCTTTCGGAGGGGCGTGAAGTAATATTTTTAAATATCGCGGCTCTGGCATTTTGATATTAAAAGTAGCAGGCGATCGCGGAGCTCCTGCTTTGGGACTGAAACGGAGGGCCTAATGGTTTCCATTGAAACCCAGTGTCTGAACCTGCGAGGCTGCTAACTTCACCGATGTTATGCTTCTCTTTCCTTTCGGAGGGGCGTGAAGTAATATTTTAATATCGTGGCCCCAGCATTGTGAAATTAAAAGCAAGCAAGTAATCGCGGAGCTGGTGCTTTGGGTTTCAGAGGGGAAAATGGTTTTGATTGACACCGAGTTTCTGATCCTGGGAGGCTGCCAACTTCAGCGATGTCATGCTTCTCTCTCCTTTCGGATGGGCGTGAGGTCATTCTTAAATATGGCGGCTCCCCTAATGTGAAATTAAAAGTAGCCGGCGATCGCGGAGCTCCTGCTTGGGGACTGACACGGAGGGCCTAATGGTTTCCATTGAAATCCAGTGTCTGACCCTGGTGAGGCTGCTAAATTCAGCGATGTCATGCTTCTCTCTCCTTCTGGACGGGCGTGAGGTTATTTTTAAATATCGCGGCTCTGGCGATGTGAAATTAAAAGTAGCAGGCGATCGTGGAGCTCCTGCTTTGGGACTCTAACAGAGGGCCTAATGGTTTCGATTGACACCGAGGTTCTGACCTTGGGAGACTGCTAACATCAGTGATGTCATGCTTCTCTCCCCTTCCAGAGGGGCGTGAGATGTGAAATTAAAAGTAACCAGCGATCGCCGAACTCCTGCTTTGTGACTCAAACACAGGGCCGAATGGTTCAGATTGACACCGAGTGTCTGACCCTGGGCGGCTGCTAACTTTCGCGATGTCATGCCTCTCTCTCCTGTCGGAGGGACGTTAGTTGTGAAATTAAAAGTTGCCGGCGTTCGCGAAGCTCCTGCTTGGGGACTCTAACAGAGGGCCTAATGGTTTCGTTTGACACCGAGTGTCTGAACCTGAGAGGCTGCTAACTTAACCGATTTCATGCTTCTATCCCCTTCCAGAGGGGCGTGAGATTTTTTTTAAATATCGCGGCTCCGGCATTCTGATATTAAAAGTAGCCGGCGATCGCGGAGCTCCTGCTTGGGGACTGAAACGGAGGGCCTAATGGTTTCCATTGAAACTGTAAGGTTGTGAAGCAACAGTCTGTAAATCCACCCTTTGTCTCAACCGCCTGCTCAACCCTTTGTTTAACACCTATTCCAAGAAACACTATCTGATAACAGTCTGGAGGTCTTCCAGCCATTCTCCTTTTGAAATGGTAAAATGGCTGGGAGCAGGTAATTAACTCAGTGGTGACCAGGAGCCCACAAGCAAATAAAATAGGCTAAGGTGTGAGGGCCGGGAGTGAGCTGTTTCATCAGTTTCCTCTTTCATTTGCATTGAAAGACACAATCCGACAACACTTAATGTATGAAAGGAGTTTTAAGAAAGAGCTCGGGGTTCAATCTGACTCCGCTGAACCCAGAGTGCGTTTTCACGTATGTCTGACAATTGCCGTTCCTGTAAATAAAGACTTTGCCACGAAGATCGGAATCGCGCCTTGGTTTTTTTCTTACAACTGGGGAGCCACCCAACGCAGGATTTTTCTGAAAAAAAAAAAAAAAAAAGCGGGGAAGGTGAGTACACAACTAACCTACTGCTAAATTTCTTTCAGGTAATTCCCTCGTATAAAAGAACCTAGAAAGGAGTTTTAAGGACAGGGACAGTTCTTCGTCTTCATCTTTATCTATATACGAGCAGGAGGAGTCGCAGGCTAATTCCTTACAATTCTGTAAAATATTCTAAAGTAATTGAATCCGCCCGAAGTACTGTGGTGACAGAGTTGTTTCGGAATTATAAAGTTTCTAACGTAACTGTAACTAAGTGTCTGAGTCGAGTTGTAATTCCATGAATACAATTCTAAAGATTCTAAAGTAACTGAATCGGCCCGAAGGACTGTGGTCGAGAGTGTTAACTGGAATTGTGACTAAGTTTCTAAAGTAACTGAAACATACAGTGTAGTTGTGCGCCCGAAGTAGTGTGGCTGTGTCTGAAGCACATTGGTTAATGCCCGAAACAGTGGGGCATCGAGTGGCCTAACGGAGCTGGCCAAACTAGGCTATTTCATTGGGTCCGACGTACTGCAACATTGAATAGCGTTATTTGAGCGACTGTGTACAGAGTGCTGGAACAGTCGGCTGTATGTGTTTGTTGTTTGTTGTTGTTGTTGTTATTTTAAGCGACAGTAAGTGATCTTGTTTGGCGGATCAATGTGGGTTATTAGCTATTAGCTAGCTGTTAGACTGGCACAGGTCATAACTTTTGTTTTAGGCATAGGTTCTAGCTAGTAATGGAGGAATTGATGCTACGTTACATTGTCAAGCATGGGCAATGTGAAGTACTTAACGGAATCGAAAATATGGAAGACCCTTATGGGCGGGCAATGAACCAATTCGAAACATACCCGAAAATGCCTAGAAAAAAGAAATGTAAAATTGCTATTGCCCTTGAAGCCGTTCTTGCGTCGTACAAAATGACCAAAAAGAAAAATGATGCATTAGAACTCGAGAATAAAACTTTACATGAACAGGTTGAAAGGTACGAGGAACAGCTAGATGAATATAAAGGAACATTGAAAAGCTACGAAGCCACAGCAACACTAACAGCCGAGGAAAAGCTAGAAATGAGGCATGAACTAACCCGGTGTAAAGCCCATAATCAGTGTTTGGAGAATTCTTTGGAAAAAACAAACGCTGAAATTAAACGGTTGCAAGGAGTCTGCGATTACTTGATGAGTAGATGTGAAGCGAGGAGTGGCACGGATAATAGTGATGATAGAAATAGTAATCCTTTTTGGGACAAATTGGCACGTAACATCAGCGCACAGAGTTGCGACGATCGGAACAGAGATTCAGATCATACTATGAGGTTTCCAGTGGCGCCTGTGCATATTACTACTAGTACCTCAGCTCAATCTCCTAATGAGGATGTATCTAGTGATCGTGTGCTCACTACGACTACTGTAAAACCACTCACTCCGAGTGAAGTAGAATCATTAGCGAAGAGCATTGGTACTTTTGAACCGTCTAAACGGGATCCGCTTGAATTTCTCGCTACCATTGACAGAGCTGTAGAGTTGCACGCATTGAGTGATGCTGATGCTTGTGTAATGTTGATTACATGTCTGTCACATGGCTTAGCCTGTGCACTTCCTCATAAAGTACACCAGAAAATAGCAAACAGACAGGAAAGGAAGGAAGCTTTGCTTGAGATTTTGGGGACTGAAAATATTAATTGGGAAAGGATTAGGGAAGTAACGATGCAACCAGGAGAACACCCATCCTCATATGCAGTGCGGTTGTGGGAAGCATTCACCTCTTACAGTGGCATATCAGATCTGACTCAGCAAGACCCCATGTTCAAATCTACCTTAATTTCACAGTGTGATCCCAATACACGTAATGCCCTGGCATTGCACATTAACTCAAACACACCCTACAAGGACATCATGGTTAAACTGACCCAATTCTTTAATGTCACTCAAAACAACAGTGTCAAGAAAAAACAGCCAGTAGCAGCAATTGGGGGGAAGCTGGCTAGAAACTCAGGGGGGCATAAAAATGTCTCTTGGAAAAATGAGGGGTGTGTTCCAGATGATGTCAGACAGCTTAGGGGGGAAAGGCCCCCACCTCTCAATGGAGGGGGGGCAGTGGTATGTTACTATTACAATCAGGAAGGCCATAAAGCAAGAGAATGCAGATTAAATCAGGGTAAACCATCTCCCTACAGGGAACTGAGCAAACAGGTCCAGGACATGCAAATAACTTTAGATAAGCTGACTGTTGAGAATGGTGAACTGCAGGCAACTGTCAACAAACTTAAATCAGATAATTCTGCATAGGGATCACAGGCCCCTGTGTCTCATGTAGCACCACTGACCCGGGACAGGTGGGGTAGACCAATTGTTAAAGTTGCTGTTGGGGGCCGATGCAAAGATTGGTTAGTTGATACTGGTGCTTCCCTTTCCATTTTTCATTCTGACTCACTCCCTAAGAAAAGCGAAAACATTATTACCTTGGAAGGTTTTGATGGAACTATGTCTCTGGCTTGTCAGTCAAATGTGTTAAATTATACAATTGGTCATGACAGTTTCCAGGAAAGAGCCTGGCTAAGTTGTACTGGTGATGGTCGTGACATTTTGGGCTCAGATATAATGGAGAAACGAGGCTACATTATTGATTATGGTAATAATTGTATTTGGCGCATGACTGACAATAACAATGACTGTGTTGAGATTTCAGATGTACATGCGGTGCATGCTATTAAAAAAGGTGAGGAGTATGATTTGGATGTTTTGTTGAAGCAAGAGGATGTTGAATTAACAGAGATTTTGGTAAAACACAAAAAAGCTTTTGCTACAAGTAAACATGATTGTGGACGAGTTGACCCCATGTAATGGAGGTAAATGTGCAGGGGCGTGATCCACCACCCCAGCGTCAGTATAATTACCCAGAGGAGGCCATCCCCTACATACAGAAAACAATTGACTCGCTTCTACAACAGGACGTCATTAGGCCGTGTCTTTCTTCAACTATGGCACCAATTAGGCCAGTGCGTAAGCCTGATGGTTCTTGGAGATTATGCATCGACTACAGAGAGCTCAACAAATGTACTCCTACCTGTGCCCCAGTTGTAGCTTCCACTCCTGATGTACTCGCATCCTTACTGTCTGAAGCAAAATACTACTCTGCTCTTGATGTGTCTAATGGTTTCTGGGCTATCCCGCTACATCCGGATTGCCAATACAAGTTTGCGTGTAAGTTCAAAAACACCCAGTACACGTGGAATGTCCTGCCACAAGGGTTCGCGAACTCTCCAACTTTATTCCATCAATGTCTGGCAGAGGTGATCAGAGGCTTCTCAAAACCTCAATGCCTTATTCAGTATGTAGATGACTTGTTACTGCAGACAGAAACCAAAGAGGAACACATGATATTGTTAGCTGAGTTACTGCAGCTTTTGGAAAGTGCAGGTTTGAAGTTGAACCCGAAAAAGGCTCAGCTTTTAAAATCAGAGGTCACCTATCTAGGTGTCAAAATTAGCAAAGGGGGGCGCACTCCAGATCCGCATAAAATGGAAATCATTCAGAGACTTCCTGTACCCGTGTCTGTCACTGCTTTGAGATCCTTTCTTGGCTTAGTGGGGTTTTGTAGAGACTTTATTGAGGGATTTGCTGACATTACAAGACCACTGAACAATTTACTCTCTGGTAAGAAGAAAAAGAAAGACAAACTAGACTGGGGACCTGAACATCAAACAGCATTTGAGCAGTTGAAATTGGCTTTATTGCAAGCGCCAGCCCTGCGTAATCCTGACCGGTCACAGCCTTTTGTTTTGCAAACAGCAACCACTGAGGAAGCTTTGTCAGCTGTTCTGCTCCAGGAGGTGCAAGGGAACCTCAGGCCCATTGCGTATGCATCACGTGTGTTATCCCTGTCGAGAAGGCCTTTGACTCATGCACCCGACACCTTTTGTCTGTCCATTGGGCAATGTCACATTTTGAGTACATTTATGGGTTCAATGAAGTTGTACTCCACACACCCCACACCCCATTGCAGTTGCTGCTAAATGGCAAGGTCAAAGGCGTTTCAAATGCACGTCTCGCTAGGTGGACCTTAGACTTGGGGGCCAAGAATCTTAAAACTCTGTACAAGCCTAATACCATGTTACCACGGACACTTCTCTATGAAGGTGTTCCACACAATTGTGAAAAAAAGGTGGTCCCCACTCCGGACGGAGTGTTTAAAGTACTGCCGATTGAGGGCGCGATGAATGTGTATGTGGATGGCTCCCGTTACTGGCATGATGGCCAATATAGAACTGGGTGTGCAATTCACTCATGCAAGGGTGATTTCCTGTATCAATGTCCTCCTCACTTCTCTGCTCAAAGGGCCGAAATTATAGCTGTTTTACAAACACTGAATCTCTTCCCAGATTTGGCTTTGAACATATACTCCGATTCTGCATTTGTGGTTAACTCTTTGACAGAATATTTACCAATTTGGCATAAGCGTGGATTCACAAGTGCTGACGGACAGCCTCTAATTCATGTAGGCACAATCCAAGCATTGTACAATGCAGCCAAATCTCACAAAAACAGTCTTGCATTGATAAAGGTAAAAGCTCACCAAAAGAAAGGTACTTGTGTGCATGGAGATGCTAACTTAGTAGTGGATGAACTAGCTAAGAAAGGTGCACTAGAAGGGCAGCCTGTGCCTGATTCATGTTGTCATGATCCCATTCCAGCGATATCACATCCTGAGCCAGTTGATTTGAAAAATGCCCAATGGAGTGATCCGATTATATGCAAAATTTTGAAACTAAAACAAAACAATGAGATGATTACGGAGGGCCCATTCTCCAAATTTAATGAGCAGTTGATCATACATGACGATATATTACTGTACAAAACACCTGATGAAATGGCTTGGATACCACCATCAGGATTGTGAACAGATATTTTATATCATGTTCACAACCAGGGGGGGCATATTGGGGCAGAGAAAGTGAAAGACAGACTGAAAGGCATATTTTGGTGGCCAGAAATTGAGAAAGATGTAAACACACATTGTTCAAATTGTTTAACATGTGCACAGATGAACCCCACTCATGTCAGAAAGAAAGGACGCTTAAGACCCACATGTTTGGCTGAAGGTCCCTGGACAAATATACAAATTGACTACATAGGCCCACTCCCACCATCAAAAGGTGGTTACAGATACATACTTGTGGTACTTGACACATTCAGCAAACGGATTGAAGCATTTCCTATTAAAGCAGACACAGCCCTTGCTACAGCACGAGTGCTATGGGAGCAAGTGTATTGCAGGTGGGGCTTACCTCTTAGCTTAGAAAGTGATAGAGGCACTCATTTTACAGGGCAAATCCATAGCAATTTAGTAAAATTATTGGGAATCAAGCACCACT
This sequence comes from Megalops atlanticus, assembly GCA_019176425.1. Taxonomy (NCBI): domain Eukaryota; kingdom Metazoa; phylum Chordata; class Actinopteri; order Elopiformes; family Megalopidae; genus Megalops; species Megalops atlanticus. The sequence continues at coordinate 25,396,387 of CM032898.1, forward strand.
TGCATATCTCACACCATCCACAAGCTTCTGGGGGAGTGGAGCGGGTTAACAGAACACTGAAAATGTCTTTGAAAAAAATGGTTCTGGACAATGGCCCTGATTGGGTACAAAATCTCCCAAGCATTGTCATGTCCCTGAGAGGGGTCTGCCACAAAAGCACACGTTACAGCCCTCATGAATTGATGACAGGCAGGAAAATGCGCATGCCTGAACAGCTGTGGCTGGAAATGCCCAGGCCGCTAGCCGAAGGGTGGTCTGCTGAAAAATTCTTCAAAAGTTTGTGTTCTTCCCTGCCCACCATATATCAACAAGCAGCAAACCAGATTGGCTCCACTCAAAAATACAACAAAATGTATTATGACCATGATGTAAAAGAGCGCAGTTTTGAGATAGGCGATGAGGTGATGGTGAAGAATTACCACCATGGAGGACCATGGTCGGCTAATTGGAAAGGACCATACACTGTCATTGAAAAAATGTGGAGACTCAATCTACAAAGTATGCTATAAACAAAAGACTGGACGATCTACGGCCAAGTGGCATCATGTGGATCAGTTAAAAGCGTACCAAAAACCTGAGTGATGGTAACGTGTGGGGAGGGGGGGGGATTAATCTTTGTGTGTCTTGTTTTCTTTTGTCTCTAGGTCTTTTGAAGCAAAATGTGGAAAGTTCTCCTGGTTACATTCTGCCAGTTGCAGTGGTGACTGGGAGGTGTCCAGAGCAGCGGCTGGCCCCTCAAATAGGAGTGATAACACAGCCATATCCAGGGGTCCTGGTTAACAACGTCCAGTGGGTCCACATTCCAGTCCTGGTCAACCTGACAGCCTGGCCACCAGACATGGACAAGAACTGTAGACGGGAGAGTGTAACCGGGATGTACAAAGATCTCTTGACCACTGCTTCTTGGACATCTCTAATTGCATGGATGCAAAGCAAATGAGGAAAAATGAACTGAAGCTGAAGGCAATCATACCTCTTTTTGTATTGCTCCTGAGGGTGCCTGAACAGTTGGACCCTATAAATTTCCAAATGTAAATGTCACATAACAAACCATGTATGTCACTGCTGAAGACGAATTAGTTTGGTGAAGACATTCCAGATTTTAAGTTTGACATACCTGAACTTGACAAAACACTCATGTCTTTGCAAAGGAAGGACACCCATATTATTAAAGCTCAGCAGGGTTTGAGGGGCAAAGACAGTGTTTTGATTAACCAAATGCATGGTGATGATCAAGCAATTTCATATTCTGAACTTCTGTGGAAAATAACTTTTAAGGCCGATGCCTTGTAATTCATGTTCATTCATGTTCAGTACAGAATTTTATACTGTATTTGTTTTATTTTTGAAAAACCAAACCTTGAATTTCTGGCATGATTGTGTTCAATGGTCATGGTGGATGAGGTAATTGATGGCACTGATTTCACTCCATGGCCCTCTAGCATAACCCAGTCATTGTCTCACAAGGCCCACATTTCCACTATCATTGGAATTCAGACTGGTGGCATGAGGTGAGGATCCAATGACGGGTAAACACCTCGATGCCAAGAGGGTAACCTAAGACGTGACCTCATCGCCCCAGCACACCTCTTACAGATGTGGTGAGTATATGGACAGAATGTCCTTTGTTTGGGGACTAGGGTGTGATGATGCTTAGTCCTGGCAAAACACGCATCAAAGGGGGGACTGTAAGGTTGTGAAGCAACAGTCTGTGAATTCACCCTTTGTCTCAACCGCCTGCTCAACCTTTGTTTAACACCTAATCCAAGAAACACTATCTGATAACAGTCTGGGGGTCTTCCAGCAATTCTCCTTTTTAAATGGTAAAATGGCTGGGAGAAGGTAATTAACTCAGTGGTGACCAGGAGCCCACAAGCAAATAAAATAGGCTAAGGTGTGAGGGCCGGGAGTGAGCTGTTTCATCAGTTTCCTCTTTCATTTGCATTGAAAGACACAATCCGACAACACTTAATGTATAAAAGGAGTTTTAAGAAAGAGCTCGGGGTTCAATCTGACTCAGCTGAACCCAGAGTGCGTTTTCACGTATGTCTGACAACTGCCGTTCCTGTAAATAAAGACTTTGCCACGAAGATCGGAATCGCGCCTTGGTTTTTTTCTTACAAAACCCAGTGTCTGAACCTGGGAGGCTGCTAACTTCACCGATGCCATGCTTCTCCCTCCTTCAGAGGGGCGTGAGGTATTTTTTTTAAATCGCGGCCCCAGTATTGTGAAATTAACAGGAAGCAAGTGATCACGGAGCTGGTGCTTTGGGTCTCAGAGGGAAAAATAGTTTTGATTGAGACCGAGTTTCTGATCCTGGGAGGCTGCTAACTTCAGCGATCTCATGCTTAAATCCCCTTTCGGAAGGGCGTGAGGTCATTTTTAAATATCTCTGCTCTGGCGATGTGAAATTAAAAGTATGCAGCGATCACTGAGCTTGTGCTTTGGGATTCAAACAGAGGGCCTAGTGGTTTGAATTCACACCTAGCTATGTTTTTGATCCTTGGAGGATTGTAACATCAACGATGTCATGCGTCTCTCCCCTTCCAGAGGGGCGTGAGGTTATTTTTAAATATCGCGGCTACTGCCATGTGAAATTAAAAGAAGCCAGCGACCACCCAGCTTGTGCTTTGGCACTCCAACAGAGGCCGTAATTGTTTCGATTCACTCCTAGCTATGTTTTTTATCCTAGGAGGATTCTAACATCAGCGATGTCATGCTTCTATCCCCTTTCGGAAGGGCGTGAGGTCATTTTTAAATATCTTAGCTCTGGCGATGTGAAATGAAAAGTATGCAGCGATCACTGATCTTGTGCTTTGGGATTCCAACAGAGGCCGTAATTGTTTCGATTCAAACCTAGCTTTGTTTCTGATCCTGGGAGGATTCTAACATCAGCGATGTCATGCTTCTCTCTCCTTTCCGACGGACTTGAAATGTGAAATTAAAAGTAGTCAGCGATGGCGGAGCTCCTTCTTTGGTACTCAAAGACAGGCCCTAATGTTCTCGATTGACACCGAATGTCTCAACCTGGGAGGTTGTTAACTTCACCGATGCCATGCTTCTACCTCCATCCGAGGGGCGTGAGGTAATTTTTTAAAATCGCGGCCCCAGTATTGTGAAATTAAAAGTAAGCAAGTGATCGCGGAGATGGTGCTTTGGGTCTCGCAGGGAAAAATGGTTTTTATTGACACCGAGTTTTTGAAAATGGGAGGATTCTTACATCAGCGATGTCATGCTTCTCTCTCCTTTCGGACTGACGTGAGATTTGAAATTAAAAGTAGCCAGCGATCACCGAACTCCTGCTTTGTGACTCAAACACATGGCCGAACGCTTCAGATTGACACGGAGTTTCTGACCCTGGGCGGCTGCTAACTTTCGCAATGTCATGCCTCTCTCTCCTGTCAGAGGGACGTGAGATGTGAAATTAAAAGTTGCCGGCGATCACTGAGTTTGTGCTTTGGGACTCAAACAGAGTCCCTGATGGTTTCGATTGACACCGACTGTATGACGCTGGGAGGATTCTAACATCAGCGATGTCATGCTTCTCTCTCCTTCCAGAGGGGCGTGAGATTGTTTTTAAATATCGCGTCGCCTTATTGTGATATTAAAAGTAGCAGGCGATGGCGGAGCTCGTTCTTTGGTACTCAAACAGACGCCCTAATGTTCTCGATTGACACCGAATGTCTCAACCTGGGAGGTTGTTAACTTCACCGATGCCATGCTTCTACTTCCTTCCTAGGGGCGTGAGGTAATTTTTTAAAATCGCGGCCCCAGTATTGTGAAATTAAAAGTAAGCAAGTGATCGCGGAGCTGGTGCTTTGGATCTTACAGGGAAAAATGGTTTTTGTTGACACCGAGTTTTTGATAATGGGAGGATTCTAACATCAGCGATGTCATGCTTCTCTCTGCTGTCAGAGGGACGTGAGATGTGAAATTAAAAGTAGTCAGCGATGGCGGAGCTCCTTCTTTGGTACTCAAAGAGAGGCCCTAATGTTCTCGATTGACACCGAATGTCTCAACCTGGGAGGTTGTTAACTTCACCGATGCCATGCTTCTACTTCCTTCCGAGGGGCATGAGGTAATTTTTTAAAATCGCGGCCCCAGTATTGTGAAATTAAAAGTAAGCAAGTGATCGCGGAGCTGGTGCTTTGGGTCTTACAGGGAAAAATGGTTTTTATTGACACCGAGTTTTTGATAATGGGAGGATTCTAACATCAGCGATGTCATGCTTCTCTCTCCTTTCCGACGGACTTGAGATGTGAAATTAAAAGTAACCAGCGATCACCGAACTCCTGCTTTGTGACTCAAACTCAGGGCCGAACGGTTCAGATTGACACCGAGTTTCTGACCCTGGGCGGCTGCTAACTTTCGCGATGTCATGCCTCTCTCTCCTGTCAGAGGGACGTGAGATGTGAAATTAAAAGTTGCCCCCGATCACTGAGTTTGTGCTTTGGGACTCAAACAGAGTCCCTGATGGTTTCGATTGACACCGACTGTATGACGCTGGGAGGATTCTAACATCAGCGATGTCATGCTTCTCTCCCTTCCAGAGGGGCGTGAGATTGTTTTTAAATATCGCGTCGCCTTATTGTGATATTAACAGTAGCAGGCGATCGCGGAGCTCCTCCTTGGGGACTGAAAGGGATTGCCTAATGGTATCCATTGAAACCCAGTGTCTGAACCTGGGAGACTGCTAACTTCACCGATGCCATGCTTCTCCCTCCTTTCGGAGGGGCGTGAGGTAATTTTTTTAATATCGCGGCCCCGGTATTGTGAAATTAACAGGAAGCAAGTGATCACGGAGCTGGTGCTTTGGGTCTCAGAGGGAAAAATAGTTTTGATTGAGATCGAGTTTCTGACCCTGGGAGGCTGCTAACTTTAGCGATCTCATGCTTAAACCCCCTTTCGGAAGGGCGTGAGTTCATTTTTAAATATCTCTGCTGTGGCGATGTGAAATTAAAAGTATGCAGCGATCACTGAGCTTGTGCTTTGGGATTCAAACAGAGGGCCTAGTGGTTTGAATTCACACCTAGCTATGTTTTTGATCCTAGGAGGCTGCTAACTTCAGCGATCTTATGCTTCTATCCCCTTTCGGAAGGGCGTGAGGTCATTTTTAAATATCTCAGCTCTGGCGATGTGAAATTAAAAGTATGCAGCGATAACTGATCTTGTGCTTTGGGATTCCAACAGAGGCCGTAATTGTTTCGATTCGCACCTAGCTTTGTTTCTGATCCTGGGAGGATTCTAACATCAGCGATGTCATGCTTCTCTCTCCTTTCGGACGGACGTGAGATTTGTAATTAAAAGTAGCCAGCGATCACCGAAATCCTGCTTTGTGACTCAAACACAGGGCCGAACGGTTCAGATTGACACCGAGTTTTCTGACCCTGGGCGGCTGCTAACTTTCGCGATGTCATGCCTCTCTCTCCTGTCAGAGGGACGTGAGATGTGAAATTAAAAGTTGCCCCCGATCACTGAGTTTGTGCTTTGGGACTCAAAGAGAGTCCCTGGTGGTTTCGATTGACACCGACTGTATGACGCTGGCAGGATTCTAACATCAGCGATGTCATGCTTCTCTCCCCTTCCAGAGGGGCCTGAGATTGTTTTTAAATATCGCGTCGCCTTATTGTGATATTAACAGTAGCAGGCGATCGCGGAGCTCCTTCTTGCGGACTGAAAGGGATTGCCTAATGGTATCCATTGAAACCCAGTGTCTGAACCTGGGAGACTGCTAACTTCACCGATGCCATGCTTCTCCCTTTTTTCGGAGGGGCGTGAGGTAATTTTTTTAATATCGCGGCCCCGGTATTGTGAAATTAACAGGAAGCAAGTGATCACGGAGCTGGTGCTTTGGGTCTCAGAGGGAAAAATAGTTTTGATTGAGATCGAGTTTCTGGCCCTGGGAGGCTGCTAACTTCAGCGATCTCATGCTTCTATCCCCTTTTGGAAGGGCGTGAGTTCATTTTTAAATATCTCTGCTCTGGCGATGTGAAATTAAAAGTATGCAGCGATCACTGCGCTGTGCTTTGGGATTCAAACAGAAGGCCTAGTGGTTTGAATTCACACCTAGCTATGTTTTTGATCCTAGGAGGATTCTAACATCAACGATGTCATGCTTCTATCCCCTTTCGGAAGGGCGTGAGGTCATTTTTAAATATCTCAGCTCTGGCGATGTGAAATTAAAAGTATGCAGCGATCACTGATCTTGTGCTTTGGGATTCCAACAGAGGCCGTAATTGTTTCGATTCGCACCTAGCTTTGTTTCTGATCCTGGGAGGATTCTAACATCAGCGATGTCATGCTTCTCTCTCCTTTCCGGACTTGAGATGTGAAATTAAAAGTAACCAGCGATCACCGAACTCCTGCTTTGTGACTCAAACACAGGGCCGAACGGTTCAGATTGACACCGAGTTTTCTGACCCTGGGCGGCTGCTAACTTTGGCGATGTCATGCCTCTCTCTCCTGTCAGAGGGACGTGAGATGTGAAATTAAAAGTTGCCCCCGATCACTGAGTTTGTGCTTTGGGACTCAAACAGAGTCCCTGGTGGTTTCGATTGACACCGACTGTATGACGCTGGGAGGATTCTAACATCAGCGATGTCATGCTTCTATTCACTCCCAGAGAGGGCGTGAGATTGTTTTTAAATATCGCGTCGCCTTATTGTGATATTAAAAGTAGCAGGCGATCGCGGAGCTCCTCCTTGCGGACTGAAAGGGATTGCCTAATGGTATCCATTGAAACCCAGTGTCTGAACCTGGGAGACTGCCAACTTCACCGATGCCATGCTTCTCCCTGCTTTCGGAGGGGCGTGAGGTAATTTTTTAAATATCGCGACCCCGGTATTGTGAAATTAACAGGAAGCAAGTGATCACGGAGCTGGTGCTTTGGGTCTCAGAGGGAAAAATAGTTTTGATTGAGATCGAGTTTCTGTCCCTGGGAGGCTGCTAACTTCAGCGATCTCATGCTTAAACCCCCTTTCGTAAGGGCGTGAGTTCATTTTTAAATATCTCTGCTCTGGCGATGTGAAATTAAAAGTATGCAGCTATCACTGCGCTTGTGCTTTGGGATTCAAACAGAGGGCCTAGTGGTTTGAATTCACACCTAGCTATGTTTTTGATCCTAGGATGATTCTAACGTCAGCGATGTCATGCTTCTATCCCCTTTCGGAAGGGCGTGAGGTCATTTTTAAATATCTCAGCTCTGGCGATGTGAAATTAAAAGTATGCAGCGATCACTGATCTTGTGCTTTGGGATTCCAACAGAGGCCGTCATTGTTTCTCTCCCTCAGCTCCTTTGTTTCTGATCCTGGGAGGATTCTAACATCAGCGATGTCATGCTTCTCCCCACTGTTTCAGACGGACGTGAGATTTGTAATTAAAAGTAGCCAGGCTCACCGAACTCCTGCTTTGGGACTCAAACACAGGGCCCCAACGGTTCAGATTGACACCAAGTTTCTGACCCTGGGCTGGCTGCTAACTTTCAATGTCATGCCTCTCTCTCCTGTCAGAGGGACGTGAGATGTGAAATTAAAAGTTGCCCCGATCACTGAGTTTGTGCTTTGGGACTCAAACAGAGTCCCTGGTGGTTTCATTGACACCGACTGTATGACGCTGGCAGGATTCTAACATCAGCGATGTCATGCTTCTCTCCCCTTCCAGAGGGGCCTGAGATTGTTTTTAAATATCGTTATCTCCCAGATATTAAAAGTAGTAGGCGATCACGGAGCTCCTCCTTGGGGACTGGAAGGGATTGCCTAATGGTATCCATTGAAACCCAGTGTCTGAACCTGGGAGACTGCTAAACTTCACCGATGCCATGCTTCTCCCTGCTTTCGGAGGGGCGTGAGGTAATTTTTTAAATATCGCGGATCCACGTTGTGAAATTAACAGGAAGCAAGTGATCACGGAGCTGGTGCTTTGGGTCTCAGAGGGAAAAATAGTTTTGATTGAGATCGAGTTTCTGTCCCTGGGAGGCTGCTAACTTCAGCGATCTCATGCTTAAACCCCCTTTCGTAAGGGCGTGAGTTCATTTTTAAATATCTCTGCTCTGGCGATGTGAAATTAAAAGTATGCAGCTATCACTGCGCTTGTGCTTTGGGATTCAAACAGAGGGCCTAGTGGTTTGAATTCACACCTAGCTATGTTTTTGATCCTAGGATGATTCTAACGTCAGCGATGTCATGCTTCTATCCCCTTTCGGAAGGGCGTGAGGTCATTTTTAAATATCTCAGCTCTGGCGATGTGAAATTAAAAGTATGCAGCGATCACTGATCTTGTGTTTTGGGATTCCAACAGAGGCCGGTAATTGTTTCCATTCGCACCTAGCTTTGTTTCTGATCCTGGGAGGATTCTAACATCAGCGATGTCATGCTTCTCTCTCCTTTCGGACGGACGTGAGATTTGTAATTAAAAGCAGCCAGCCATCACCGAACTCCTGCTTTGTGACTCAAACACAGGGCAGAACGGTTCAGGTTGACACCGAATTTCTGACCCTGGGCGGCTGCTAACTGGATGTCATGCCTCTCTCTCCTGTCAGAGGGACGTGAGATGGGAAATTAAAAGTTGCCCCGATCACTGAGTTTGTGCTTTGGGACTCAAACAGAGTCCCTGGTGGTTTCATGCCATTGACACCGACTGTATGACGCTGGCAGGATTCTAACATCAGCGATGTCATGCTTCTCTCCCCTTCCAGAGGGGCCTGAGATTGTTTTTAAATATCGCGTCAGCAGATATTGTGATATTAACAGTAGCAGGCGATCGTCAGAGCTCCTTGGTTTAAGAAGGGACTGAAAGGGATTGCCTAATGGTATCCATTGAAACCCAGTGTCTGAACCTGGGAGACTGCTACTTCACCGATGCCATGCTTCTCCCTTTTTGAATGCGTGTTGTAATTTTTTGAATATCGAATTACCGGTATTGTGAAATTAACAGTGTCGGGAGACTACCATGCATTTTATGGCTATTTGCCCTGGTCTGGGTTTTCTAGGATTCCTTTCCCTACTCAGGACCAGAACAAGCGCAGATAAGATAAGTCAACAAATACACACACATAGCAGGCAAGAGGGCAAATGGTCTACCACCATAAATACCCCAAAATCAGTGACCACAGCTGAAGGGGGTTGCCTTCTCTCCCCCCTTCTCCCCTTTTTGAGCACAATCAGTGTGTGTGTGTGTGTGTGTGTGTGTGTGTGTGTGTGTGTGTGTGTGTGTGTGTGTGTGTGTGTGTGTGTGTGTGTGTGTGTGTGTGTGTGTGTGTGTGTGTGTGTGTTGTGTTTCTTTGTGTGTACCTACACTTTCGGATCATTCACCCTTTTGTACCCCACAGTAACTGTACTCTCATGTCATGGAAAAATGTGGAAAACCCAATGTTGTGTGATAACACGTGTATTTCTCAATATAGCAGCAAAGCCACCATTTTACCAGTTCCTCTCAGCTAACTCTCCCCTCTCAACCCATGCCTATTAATGTTTGGTGTCATTGCGATGCTCATGAAGAGCTGAATGCAAAGATGAGGATCTTGAAAATATATCTGGTATATCCGGATGTTTTGGATCGAAAGGACAAAATTAAGTCCTGGAGAAACTTCCAGGCACTCCCCAACCATAAAATTAATCATGCGTGGGTCAGGGAGGTGGAGAGAGCTTCTTCTTAAGTCAGGCCTAGAACAGGCCTCGCTCGCTCAGTTTCGCTTTGGCTCAGTCTTTTGTCGTTGATCAGTTTTTGCCACGGCTCAGTTACTTGCCTACGCTCAGTCATCCGTTCAGTCATCCAGTCCGTGGCTCAGTTTATCCTGCAACTTTTTGCATTTTTCCCTTTTGGAGTTTTGCTGCTATCGCCAGTGGTTCCTGTGTTCTTCCTTGGAAGAGGTAAACAATCGGCTTGGGTAATTTTCTCTGCACGCATTCATTCACCATTCTGTGATCCATCCATGTTCTTGCTTGTTAATGTCTTTATGTAAGTTAGTGTCTGTTAAGGTAGTGGACCAGGTCTGTAGCCCAGACTTTGAATTTTGTCTTGTCTTAGTGTAACTGCGTAATAAACCCTTTTAATTTATTCCAGTTGTGGCTCTATATTTCTGGCAAAGGTTGATCCACCAGACTGCTCATCTCCTATCAACGAAATTCGGTGATTTAATTGATAGTTAATATCTTTGATAATAATTATTAAATTAAATCATTTTTATTATTATTTTACATGTTGGTTAAGTGAGGAGTTTTAGTAATTGACGTCATTTGTGTCCAGTATTCAGAGTGCCGGACGATAAACAAGGGCGTTAATTTCTAAGACCGCTGGGTTCAGACCATTGAAGTTTTATTAAATCCTCACTTCCCCGACATATTGGAGGTTCCACCGAGATAGGTATTGAGCAGACTGCGGTAAACTACGTCAGAATTATCTTTTTGGAAAGATTATTTAGGCCATTTTAGGACAAGAAATGGACGGATCATACGGTAGTGAAATGTGTGAGGTACCAGCCACTGTTATCTCACCTAAGGTTGCGGCAGAACCCTGCTCAGAGTGCCCCAAATTTGAGCGGGAAAGGAAGAGGATTTTAGATACGTATCCAGGCCTTGAGGAAACGCTGGAATACCTGGATAAGCTCAGCAGAACACAATTTAGGACCCTGCGTATGGTGGCAAGCTGGCACTCGGATGGCCTTCCGCTGCTCAAGCAGTTCGCTGCAATGACACTCGAGCCCTACCTCTGGCTTCACCCACGGGAACATGGATCACACTGCCAGAAAAGGAAAGTATTGGGCGACGAGGACAGTCACCCCTATCTTCCCTGGAGCTTTGAAGGCATGCAGATGCGGGATTTATGGGACGATGTGCTGTCTTTAGCAGTGGAAGCTCGTGAGCAAGTTAAACCTACGCCAATTTGGGCTATAGAAAAACACTCGCCAAGCTTTGAAACGCTTGCGCCAGAACAAAGGGACTGCACCCCACCATCAACTGAGGACATTGTGCCCCAAGTCACCCCCACACGGGCAGAGGATCCTTTTCTGCTCCACCTTAGGCTGCTTTCTCCCCTTGAGGATGTGGGAGAGCTGCAAGCGGCTGACGCAGAAGGAGGGGAAGACTCTGTGGAACCTGCTGAAGCACAACCCCCCACAGAGTACACTCCTCCACCCTCTGTGTGCTCACCCTCTCCCCTTGGAGACTCAGAGACTTTGCAGACCTCTGTTCAAGCAGGAGAGGAGATTCCTGTGTGTCTGGTGGCACCACCCCCCACGGAAGAAACTGTCCCGTCCTCCCTGAGCTTTCCTCCACCCCCCGCAGGCTCAGAAGAACTGTTGCCCACTGACCAGGCCAGGGTAGAGAGCTGCGCAGGCTTGGCTGAGCCCGGCACACAGGACATCATCGTGCCAACTCCCTCAGCTCCACAAACACCCGGAGAGGGAGGTTTACGGACTGAAATACCTCACCCCACTGTTACAGGGGAGTTACAGAGAGGAGGTTTGGAGGAATCCAGGCTGGAAGGCCGTACAGGCCTAGGGACTGAGAGGGTCACAGTGTTGTTTCCCAAAGGCACTACCCCCAACAGGACCAACCTCTGGGAGCGGCGAAGCATGGCCAAAGTAGAGACGGGGCTCCTGAGAGAGCCTCGCTCACCTCTCAGAGCCACAAAGGAACCCTGCTCCAAATGGCCGCGGGAACAGGCCCCCAGCCGTTTTACGACACCTCCAGCTCCACTTTCAGCAGCCAGGCAAGGTAAACGCTGCCCAGCTCCGATCACGCTCCACTCCCCCAATTCACGCACCTGGAGATTGTTTGCACTCCCGTTATCTCCCAGGTCACGGGGGCAATCTCAGTCACGACCCGTGAGGTGGTGGGGCAGCGTGACTGGAGCCATACAAGGACAGGGATCATCAGCGTGTCTGCCCACGGAACAGGAAAACACACCACAGACTAAAAATGCCAGCACTGGGACACTAAGCACGTGGTTAATGGGGACCCACGTGCCGAGAAAGCCACAGGACAGGCTTCTGGCTGCCCCCCAGGTGTGTTGATGTCTGCCTCCGGACCTCCAAGGCCAAAGCCTGCCAGTGATCGCACTGGGACCTTGGAGAGAAGACAGGCCATACTTCCCCCTTCTCCTCACCACCACCCACCTTTACCATTCTGGACTATGTCCTTTCAAGTCCTCTGCTCTGAATACAATCCCCCTCACAGACTGTTGCCGATACCGTGGACATGCCTGCCCAAGGGATGTCAAAATTATTCCTGGACTGGCAACTTGGTGAACTGCGGAGCCAGTTCAGAAAGTTCCCCTTCATGAAAAGGATAACCCTAGGTACACGCAGGGTAATCCTTGAGGATTTTCCCCAAGCAGGACTTGAGGTGTCCTGCGGAGCCGGGTGCATGACACCCCCTCTTCTGAAGTAAATACCTACCTACCAACAGTTCTCTCCTGCCACACCCTGACTGACACCCAAACAGAGCAAGGTCACCGGATCCAGGGCTCGCAACTGGGAGCGGCCATGCAGGACTTAAGGAGTCCCACCCGACTGAAGGAGCCAAAAGGGCCCACAACAGGGAATTCGGCGCTACCCACTCGGCGGCTGAGATCGTGACTGCAACTTGCCATGACCGGGTGGTCAACTTTTTCTGTCAAAAGAGACAGAAGTTTAAAAAAACTGCACGTGGTGCAAATTGGGCAGGAACACTGTTGGGCATAGGTGGATGTTAGGCTGTTAAATAACGGCAATGAAAATTAAAAAAAAAAAAAAAAAAAAAGCATCGTACCTGAGAGGGACCAGGGAACTTTTCATTTCTTTCATGCCAGTCCAGAGGAATCGACAGTAGGAAGCATAGACTGTCAAGTACCAGAACTGCAACAGTACGGAACCACAGAGGTGTCCTGAGGAGGATTTGTTTGGTTACATCGGCCAAGCAGCAGATAACATGCATTGGACTTGAACAGACAGCATGGTCAGAACATGGTTTAAGAAGGGACATTTTATAACCTTGTTGTTGTTGTCTCAATCTCATCTTCTTTAATGCCTTACATTGTGTGTATTTGCGTACTTGTTGCATTTTGTGCCTTCCCCATGAATGCATGTTGTGTTATATTTTGAAGGATGAATTACTGACAGGGGTGGTAATTAATCCTTCAAAGAGAGGGAATGTCGGGAGACTACCATGCATTTTATGGCTATTTGCCCTGGTCTGGGTTTTCTAGGATTCCTTTCCCTACTCAGGACCAGAACAAGCGCAGATAAGTCAACAAATACACACACATAGCAGGCAAGAGGGCAAATGGTCTACCACCATAAATACCCCAAAATCAGTGACCACAGCTGAAGGGGGTTGCCTTCTCTCCCCCCTTCTCCCCTTTTTGAGCACAATCAGTGTGTGTGTGTGTGTGTGTGTGTGTGTGTGTGTGTGTGTGTGTGTGTGTGTGTGTGTGTGTGTGTGTGTGTGTGTGTGTGTGTGTGTGTGTGTGTGTGTGTGTGTGTGTTTCTTTGTGTGTACCTACACTTTCGGATCATTCACCCTTTTGTACCCCACAGTAACTGTACTCTCATGTCATGGAAAAATGTGGAAAACCCAATGTTGTGTGATAACACGTGTATTTCTCAATATAGCAGCAAAGCCACCATTTTACCAGTTCCTCTCAGCTAACTCTCCCCTCTCAACCCATGCCTATTAATGTTTGGTGTCATTGCGATGCTCATGAAGAGCTGAATGCAAAGATGAGGATCTTGAAAATATATCTGGTATATCCGGATGTTTTGGATCGAAAGGACAAAATTAAGTCCTGGAGAAACTTCCAGGCACTCCCCAACCATAAAATTAATCATGCGTGGGTCAGGGAGGTGGAGAGAGCTTCTTCTTAAGTCAGGCCTAGAACAGGCCTCGCTCGCTCAGTTTCGCTTTGGCTCAGTCTTTTGTCGTTGATCAGTTTTTGCCACGGCTCAGTTACTTGCCTACGCTCAGTCATCCGTTCAGTCATCCAGTCCGTGGCTCAGTTTATCCTGCAACTTTTTGCATTTTTCCCTTTTGGAGTTTTGCTGCTATCGCCAGTGGTTCCTGTGTTCTTCCTTGGAAGAGGTAAACAATCGGCTTGGGTAATTTTCTCTGCACGCATTCATTCACCATTCTGTGATCCATCCATGTTCTTGCTTGTTAATGTCTTTATGTAAGTTAGTGTCTGTTAAGGTAGTGGACCAGGTCTGTAGCCCAGACTTTGAATTTTGTCTTGTCTTAGTGTAACTGCGTAATAAACCCTTTTAATTTATTCCAGTTGTGGCTCTATATTTCTGGCAAAGGTTGATCCACCAGACTGCTCATCTCCTATCAACGAAATTCGGTGATTTAATTGATAGTTAATATCTTTGATAATAATTATTAAATTAAATCATTTTTATTATTATTTTACATGTTGGTTAAGTGAGGAGTTTTAGTAATTGACGTCATTTGTGTCCAGTATTCAGAGTGCCGGACGATAAACAAGGGCGTTAATTTCTAAGACCGCTGGGTTCAGACCATTGAAGTTTTATTAAATCCTCACTTCCCCGACAACAGGAAGCAAGTGATCACGGAGCTGGTGCTTTGGGTCTCAGAGGGAAAAATAGTTTTGATTGAGATCGAGTTTCTGGCCCTGGGAGGCTGCTAACTTCAGCGATCTCATGCTTAAACCCCCTTTCGGAAGGGCGTGAGTTCATTTTTAAATATCTCTGCTCTGGCGATGTGAAATTAAAAGTATGCAGCGATCACTGCGCTGTGCTTTGGGATTCAAACAGAGGGCCTAGTGGTTTGAATTCACACCTAGCTATGTTTTTGATCCTAGGAGGATTCTAACATCAACGATGTCATGCTTCTATCCCCTTTCGGAAGGGCGTGAGGTCATTTTTAAATATCTCAGCTCTGGCGATGTGAAATTAAAAGTATGCAGCGATCACTGATCTTGTGCTTTGGGATTCCAACAGAGGCCATAATTGTTTCGATTCGCACCTAGCTTTGTTTCTGATCCTGGGAGGATTCTAACATCAGCGATGTCATGCTTCTCTCTCCTTTCCGACGGACTTGAGATGTGAAATTAAAAGTAACCAGCGATCACCGAACTCCTGCTTTGTGACTCAAACACAGGGCCTAACGGTTCAGATTGACACCGAGTTTCTGACCCTGGGCTGTTGCTAACTTTCGCGATGTCATGCCTCTCTCCTGTCAGAGGGACGTGAGATGTGAAATTAAAAGTTGCCCCGATCACTGAGTTTGTGCTTTGGGACTCAAACAGAGTCCCTGGTGGTTTGAATTGACACCGACTGTATTTGACGCTGGCAGGATTCTAACATCAGCGATGTCATGCTTCTCTCCCCTTCCAGAGGGCGTGAGATTGTTTTTAAATATCGCGTCGCCTTATTGTGATATTAACAGTAGCAGGCGATCGCTGAGCTCCTCCTTGGGACTGAAAGGGATTGCCTAATGGTATCCATTGAAACCCAGTGTCTGAACCTGGGAGACTGCTAACTTCACCGATGCCATGCTTCTCCCTCCTTTCGGAGGGGCGTGAGGTAATTTTTTTAAAAGTATCGCGGCCCCTGTATTGTGAAATTAACAGGAAGCAAGTGATCACGGAGCTGGTGCTTTGGGTCTCAGAGGGAAAATAGTTTTGATTGAGATCGAGTTTCTGACCCTGGGAGGCTGCTAACTTCAGCGATCTCATGCTTAAACCCCCTTTCGGAAGGCGTGAGTTCATTTTTAAATATCTCTGCTCTGGCGATGTGAAATTAAAAGTATGCAGCGATCACTGAGCTTGTGCTTTGGGATTCAAACAGAGGGCCTAGTGGTTTGAATTCACACCTAGCTATGTTTTTGATCCTAGGAGGATGCTAACGTCAGCGATCTCATGCTTCTATCCCCTTTCGGAAGGGCGTGAGGTCATTTTTAAATATCTCAGCTCTGGCGATGTGAAATTAAAAGTATGCAGCGATCACTGATCTTGTGCTTTGGGATTCCAACAGAGGCCGTAATTGTTTCGATTCGCACCTAGCTTTGTTTCTGATCCTGGGAGGATTCTAACATCAGCGATGTCATGCTTCTCTCTCCTTTTTCGGACGGACTTGAGATTTGTAATTAAAAGTAGCCAGCGATCAGCGAAATCCTGCTTTGTGACTCAAACACAGGGCCTAACGGTTCAGATTGACACCGAGTTTCTGACCCTGAGCGGCTGCTAACTTTCGCGATGTCATGCCTCTCTCTCCTGTCAGAGGGACGTGAGATGTGAAATTAAAAGTTGCCCCGATCACTGAGTTTGTGCTTTGGGACTCAAACAGAGTCCCTGGTGGTTTCGATTGACACCGACTGTATGACGCTGGCAGGATTCTAACATCAGCGATGTCATGCTTCTCTCCCCTTCCAGAGGGGCGTGAGATTGTTTTTAAATATCGCGTCGCCTTATTGTGATATTAACAGTAGCAGGCGATCGCGGAGCTCCTCCTTGGGGACTGAAAGGGATTGCCTAATGGTATCCATTGAAACCCAGTGTCTGAACCTGGGAGACTGCTAACTTCACCGATGCCATGCTTCTCCCTCCTTTCGGAGGGGCGTGAGGTAATTTTTTTAATATCGCTGCCCGGTATTGTGAAATTAACAGGAAGCAAGTGATCACGGAGCTGGTGCTTTGGGTCTCAGAGGGAAAAATAGTTTTGATTGAGATCGAGTTTCTGACCCTGGGAGGCTGCTAACTTCAGCGATCTCATGCTTAAACCCCCTTTCGGAAGGGCGTGAGTTCATTTTTAAATATCTCTGCTCTGGCGATGTGAAATTAAAAGTATGCAGCGATCACTGAGCTTGTGCTTTGGGATTCAAACAGAGGGCCTAGTGGTTTGAATTCACACCTAGCTATGTTTTTGATCCTAGGAGGCTGCTAACTTCAGCGATCTTATGCTTCTATCCCCTTTCGGAAGGGCGTGAGGTCATTTTTAAATATCTCAGCTCTGGCGATGTGAAATTAAAAGTATGCAGCGATAACTGATCTTGTGTTTTGGGATTCCAACAGAGGCCGTAATTGTTTCGATTCGCACCTAGCTTTGTTTCTGATCCTGGGAGGATTCTAACATCAGCGATGTCATGCTTCTCTCTCCTTTCCGACGGACTTGAGATTTGTAATTAAAAGTAGCCAGCGATCACCGAACTCCTGCTTTGTGACTCAAACACAGGGCCGAACGGTTCAGATTGACACCGAGTTTTCTGACCCTGGGCGGCTGCTAACTTTCGCGATGTCATGCCTCTCTCTCCTGTCAGAGGGACGTGAGATGTGAAATTAAAAGTTGCCCCGATCACTGAGTTTGTGCTTTGGGACTCAAACAGAGTCCCTGGTGGTTTCGATTGACACCGACTGTATGACGCTGGGAGGATTCTAACATCAGCGATGTCATGCTTCTCTCCCCTTCCAGAGGGGCGTGAGATTGTTTTTAAATATCGCGTCGCCTTATTGTGATATTAACAGTAGTAGGCGATCGCGGAGCTCCTCCTTGGGGACTGAAAGGGATTGCCTAATGGTATCCATTGAAACCCAGTGTCTGAACCTGGGAGACTGCTAACTTCACCGATGCCATGCTTCTCCCTCCTTTCGGGGGCGTGAGGTAATTTTTTTAATATCGCGGCCCCGGTATTGTGAAATTAACAGGAAGCAAGTGATCACGGAGCTGGTGCTTTGGGTCTCAGAGGGAAAAATAGTTTTGATTGAGATCGAGTTTCTGACCCTGGGAGGCTGCTAACTTTAGCGATCTCATGCTTAAACCCCCTTTCGGAAGGGCGTGAGTTCATTTTTAAATATCTCTGCTCTGGCGATGTGAAATTAAAAGTATGCAGCGATCACTGAGCTTGTGCTTTGGGATTCAAACAGAGGGCCTAGTGGTTTGAATTCACACCTAGCTATGTTTTTGATCCTAGGAGGCTGCTAACTTCAGCGATCTTATGCTTCTATCCCCTTTCGGAAGGGCGTGAGGTCATTTTTAAATATCTCAGCTCTGGCGATGTGAAATTAAAAGTATGCAGCGATAACTGATCTTGTGCTTTGGGATTCCAACAGAGGCCGTAATTGTTTCGATTCGCACCTAGCTTTTTTCTGATCCTGGGAGGATTCTAACATCAGCGATGTCATGCTTCTCTCTCCTTTCGGACGGACTTGAGATTTGTAATTAAAAGTAGCCAGCGATCACCGAACTCCTGCTTTGTGACTCAAACACAGGGCCTAACGGTTCAGGTTGACACCGAGTTTCTGACCCTGGGCGGCTGCTAACTTTCGCGATGTCATGCCTCTCTCTCTGTCAGAGGGACGTGAGATGTGAAATTAAAAGTTGCCCCGATCACTGAGTTTGTGCTTTGGGACTCAAACAGAGTCCCTGGTGGTTTCGATTGACACCGACTGTATGACGCTGGCAGGATTCTAACATCAGCGATGTCATGCTTCTCTCCCCTTCCAGAGGGGCCTGAGATTGTTTTTAAATATCGCGTCGCCTTATTGTGATATTAACAGTAGTAGGCGATCGCGGAGCTCCTCCTTGGGGACTGAAAGGGATTGCCTAATGGTATCCATTGAAACCCAGTGTCTGAACCTGGGAGACTGCTACCTTCACCGATGCCATGCTTCTCCCTCCTTTCGGAGGGGCGTGAGGTAATTTTTTTAATATCGCGGCCCGGTATTGTGAAATTAACAGGAAGCAAGTGATCACGGAGCTGGTGCTTTGGGTCTCAGAGGAAAAATAGTTTTGATTGAGATCGAGTTTCTGACCCTGGGAGGCTGCTAACTTTAGCGATCTCATGCTTAAACCCCCTTTCGGAAGGGCGTGAGTTCATTTTTAAATATCTCTGCTCTGGCGATGTGAAATTAAAAGTATGCAGCGATCACTGAGCTTGTGCTTTGGGATTCAAACAGAGGGCCTAGTGGTTTGAATTCACACCTAGCTATGTTTTTGATCCTAGGAGGCTGCTAACTTCAGCGATCTTATGCTTCTATCCCCTTTCGGAAGGGCGTGAGGTCATTTTTAAATATCTCAGCTCTGGCGATGTGAAATTAAAAGTATGCAGCGATAACTGATCTTGTGTTTTGGGATTCCAACAGAGGCCGTAATTGTTTCGATTCGCACCTAGCTTTGTTTCTGATCCTGGGAGGATTCTAACATCAGCGATGTCATGCTTCTCTCTCCTTTCGGACGGACGTGAGATTTGTAATTAAAAGTAGCCAGCGATCACCGAAATCCTGCTTTGTGACTCAAACACAGGGCCGAACGGTTCAGATTGACACCGAGTTTTCTGACCCTGGGCGGCTGCTAACTTTCGCGATGTCATGCCTCTCTCCTGTCAGAGGGACGTGAGATGTGAAATTAAAAGTTGCCCCGATCACTGAGTTTGTGCTTTGGGACTCAAACAGAGTCCCTGGTGGTTTCGATTGACACCGACTGTATGACGCTGGCAGGATTCTAACATCAGCGATGTCATGCTTCTCTCCCCTTCCAGAGGGGCCTGAGATTGTTTTAAATATCGCGTCGCCTTATTGTGATATTAACAGTAGTAGGCGATCGCGGAGCTCCTCCTTGGGGACTGAAAGGGATTGCCTAATGGTATCCATTGAAACCCAGTGTCTGAACCTGGGAGACTGCTAACTTCACCGATGCCATGCTTCTCCCTCCTTTCGGAGGCGTGAGGTAATTTTTTTAATATCGCGGCCCCGGTATTGTGAAATTAACAGGAAGCAAGTGATCACGGAGCTGGTGCTTTGGGTCTCAGAGGGAAAAATAGTTTTGATTGAGATCGAGTTTCTGACCCTGGGAGGCTGCTAACTTCAGCGATCTCATGCTTAAACCCCCTTTCGGAAGGGCGTGAGTTCATTTTTAAATATCTCTGCTCTGGCGATGTGAAATTAAAAGTATGCAGCGATCACTGAGCTTGTGCTTTGGGATTCAAACAGAGGGCCTAGTGGTTTGAATTCACACCTAGCTATGTTTTTGATCCTAGGAGGCTGCTAACTTCAGCGATCTTATGCTTCTATCCCCTTTCGGAAGGGCGTGAGGTCATTTTTAAATATCTCAGCTCTGGCGATGTGAAATTAAAAGTATGCAGCGATCACTGATCTTGTGCTTTGGGATTCCAACAGAGGCCGTAATTGTTTCGATTCGCACCTAGCTTTGTTTCTGATCCTGGGAGGATTCTAACATCAGCGATGTCATGCTTCTCTCTCCTTTCGGACGGACGTGAGATTTGTAATTAAAAGTAGCCAGCGATCACCGAACTCCTGCTTTGTGACTCAAACACAGGGCCGAACGGTTCAGATTGACACCGAGTTTCTGACCCTGGGCGGCTGCTAACTTTCGCGATGTCATGCCTCTCTCTCCTGTCAGAGGGACGTGAGATGTGAAATTAAAAGTTGCCCCCGATCACTGAGTTTGTGCTTTGGGACTCAAACAGAGTCCCTGGTGGTTTCGATTGACACCGACTGTATGACGCTGGCAGGATTCTAACATCAGCGATGTCATGCTTCTCTCCCCTTCCAGAGGGGCGTGAGATTGTTTTTAAATATCGCGTCGCCTTATTGTGATATTAACAGTAGCAGGCGATCGCGGAGCTCCTCCTTGGGGACTGAAAGGGATTGCCTAATGGTATCCATTGAAACCCAGTGTCTGAACCTGGGAGACTGCTAACTTCACCGATGCCATGCTTCTCCCTCCTTTCGGAGGGGCGTGAGGTAATTTTTTTAATATCGCGGCCCAGGTATTGTGAAATTAACAGGAAGCAAGTGATCACGGAGCTGGTGCTTTGGGTCTCAGAGGGAAAAATAGTTTTGATTGAGATCGAGTTTCTGACCCTGGGAGGCTGCTAACTTCAGCGATCTCATGCTTAAACCCCCTTTCGGAAGGGCGTGAGTTCATTTTTAAATATCTCTGCTCTGGCGATGTGAAATTAAAAGTATGCAGCGATCACTGAGCTTGTGCTTTGGGATTCAAACAGAGGGCCTAGTGGTTTGAATTCACACCTAGCTATGTTTTTGATCCTAGGAGGCTGCTAACTTCAGCGATCTTATGCTTCTATCCCCTTTCGGAAGGGCGTGAGGTCATTTTTAAATATCTCAGCTCTGGCGATGTGAAATTAAAAGTATGCAGCGATCACTGATCTTGTGCTTTGGGATTCCAACAGAGGCCGTAATTGTTTCGATTCGCACCTAGCTTTGTTTCTGATCCTGGGAGGATTCTAACATCAGCGATGTCATGCTTCTCTCTCCTTTCGGACGGACTTGAGATTTGAAATTAAAAGTAACCAGCGATCACCGAACTCCTGCTTTGTGACTCAAACACAGGGCCTAACGGTTCAGATTGACACCGAGTTTCTGACCCTGGGCGGCTGCTAACTTTGGCGATGTCATGCCTCTCTCTCCTGTCAGAGGGACGTGAGATGTGAAATTAAAAGTTGCCCCCGATCACTGAGTTTGTGCTTTGGGACTCAAACAGAGTCCCTGGTGGTTTCGATTGACACCGACTGTATGACGCTGGGAGGATTCTAACATCAGCGATGTCATGCTTCTCTCCCCTTCCAGAGGGGCGTGAGATTGTTTTTAAATATCGCGTCGCCTTATTGTGATATTAAAAGTAGCAGGCGATCGCGGAGCTCCTCCTTGCGGACTGAAAGGGATTGCCTAATGGTATCCATTGAAACCCAGTGTCTGAACCTGGGAGACTGCCAACTTCACCGATGCCATGCTTCTCCCTCCTTTCGGAGGGGCGTGAGGTAATTTTTTAATATCGCGGCCCCGGTATTGTGAAATTAACAGGAAGCAAGTGATCACGGAGCTGGTGCTTTGGGTCTCAGAATGGAAAAATAGTTTTGATTGAGATCGAGTTTCTGTCCCTGGGAGGCTGCTAACTTCAGCGATCTCATGCTTAAACCCCCTTTCGGAAGGGCGTGAGTTCATTTTTAAATATCTCTGCTCTGGCGATGTGAAATTAAAAGTATGCAGCGATCACTGAGCTTGTGCTTTGGGATTCAAACAGAGGGCCTAGTGGTTTGAATTCACACCTAGCTATGTTTTTGATCCTAGGAGGCTGCTAACTTCAGCGATCTTATGCTTCTATCCCCTTTCGGAAGGGCGTGAGGTCATTTTAAATATCTCAGCTCTGGCGATGTGAAATTAAAAGTATGCAGCGATCACTGATCTTGTGCTTTGGGATTCCAACAGAGGCCGTAATTGTTTCGATTCGCACCTAGCTTTGTTTCTGATCCTGGGAGGATTCTAACATCAGCGATGTCATGCTTCTCTCTCCTTTCGGACGGACTTGAGATTTGTAATTAAAAGTAGCCAGCGATCACCGAACTCCTGCTTTGTGACTCAAACACAGGGCCGAACGGTTCAGATTGACACCCAGTTTCTGACCCTGGGCGGCTGCTAACTTTCGCGATGTCATGCCTCTCTCTCCTGTCAGAGGGACGTGAGATGTGAAATTAAAAGTTGCCCCGATCACTGAGTTTGTGCTTTGGGACTCAAACAGAGTCCCTGGTGGTTTCGATTGACACCGACTGTATGACGCTGGCAGGATTCTAACATCAGCGATGTCATGCTTCTCTCCCCTTCCAGAGGGCGTGAGATTGTTTTTAAATATCGCGTCGCCTTATTGTGATATTAACAGTAGCAGGCGATCGCGGAGCTCCTCCTTGGGGACTGAAAGGGATTGCCTAATGGTATCCATTGAAACCCAGTGTCTGAACCTGGGAGACTGCTAACTTCACCGATGCCATGCTTCTCCCTCCTTTCGGAGGGCGTGAGGTAATTTTTTTAATATCGCGGCCCCGGTATTGTGAAATTAACAGGAAGCAAGTGATCACGGAGCTGGTGCTTTGGGTCTCAGAGGAAAAATAGTTTTGATTGAGATCGAGTTTCTGACCCTGGGAGGCTGCTAACTTCAGCGATCTCATGCTTAAACCCCCTTTCGGAAGGGCGTGAGTTCATTTTTAAATATCTCTGCTCTGGCGATGTGAAATTAAAAGTATGCAGCGATCACTGAGCTTGTGCTTTGGGATTCAAACAGAGGGCCTAGTGGTTTGAATTCACACCTAGCTATGTTTTTGATCCTAGGAGGCTTCTAACGTCAGCGATCTCATGCTTCTATCCCCTTTCGGAAGGCGTGAGGTCATTTTTAAATATCTCAGCTCTGGCGATGTGAAATTAAAAGTATGCAGCGATCACTGATCTTGTGCTTTGGGATTCCAACAGAGCCGTAATTGTTTCGATTCGCACCTAGCTTTGTTTCTGATCCTGGGAGGATTCTAACATCAGCGATGTCATGCTTCTCTCTCCTTTCGGACGGACTTGAGATTTGTAATTAAAAGTAGCCAGCGATCACCGAACTCCTGCTTTGTGACTCAAACACAGGGCCGAACGGTTCAGATTGACACCGAGTTTCTGACCCTGGGCGGCTGCTAACTTTCGCGATGTCATGCCTCTCTCTCCTGTCAGAGGGACGTGAGATGTGAAATTAAAAGTTGCCCCGATCACTGAGTTTGTGCTTTGGGACTCAAACAGAGTCCCTGGTGGTTTCGATTGACACCGACTGTATGGCGCTGGCAGGATTCTAACATCAGCGATGTCATGCTTCTCTCCCCCTTCCAGAGGGCCTGAGATTGTTTTTAAATATCGCGTCGCCTTATTGTGATATTAACAGTAGCAGGCGATCGCGGAGCTCCTCCTTGGGGACTGAAAGGGATTGCCTAATGGTATCCATTGAAACCCAGTGTCTGAACCTGGGAGACTGCTAACTTCACCGATGCCATGCTTCTCCCTCCTTTCGGAGGGCGTGAGGTAATTTTTTTAATATCGCGGCCCCGGTATTGTGAAATTAACAGGAAGCAAGTGATCACGGAGCTGGTGCTTTGGGTCTCAGAGGGAAAAATAGTTTTGATTGAGATCGAGTTTCTGACCCTGGGAGGCTGCTAACTTCAGCGATCTCATGCTTAAACCCCCTTTCGGAAGGGCGTGAGTTCATTTTTAAATATCTCTGCTCTGGCGATGTGAAATTAAAAGTATGCAGCGATCACTGAGCTTGTGCTTTGGGATTCAAACAGAGGGCCTAGTGGTTTGAATTCACACCTAGCTATGTTTTTGATCCTAGGAGGATTCTAACATCAACGATGTCATGCTTCTATCCCCTTTCGGAAGGGCGTGAGGTCATTTTTAAATATCTCAGCTCTGGCGATGTGAAATTAAAAGTATGCAGCGATCACTGATCTTGTGCTTTGGGATTCCAACAGAGGCCGTAATTGTTTCGATTCGCACCTAGCTTTGTTTCTGATCCTGGGAGGATTCTAACATCAGCGATGTCATGCTTCTCTCTCCTTTCCGGACGGACTTGAGATTTGTAATTAAAAGTAGCCAGCGATCACCGAACTCCTGCTTTGTGACTCAAACACAGGGCCGAGCGGTTCAGGTTGACACCGAGTTTCTGACCCTGGGCGGCTGCTAACTTTCGCGATGTCATGCCTCTCTCTCCTGTCAGAGGGACGTGAGATGTGAAATTAAAAGTTGCCCCGATCACTGAGTTTGTGCTTTGGGACTCAAACAGAGTCCCTGGTGGTTTCGATTGACACCGACTGTATGACGCTGGGAGGATTCTAACATCAGCGATGTCATGCTTCTCTCCCCTTCCAGAGGGCGTGAGATTGTTTTTAAATATCGCGTCGCCTTATTGTGATATTAACAGTAGCAGGCGATCGCGGAGCTCCTCCTTTGCGGACTGAAAGGGATTGCCTAATGGTATCCATTGAAACCCAGTGTCTGAACCTGGGAGACTGCCAACTTCACCGATGCCATGCTTCTCCCTCCTTTCGGAGGCGTGAGGTAATTTTTTAATATCGCGGCCCCGGTATTGTGAAATTAACAGGAAGCAAGTGATCACGGAGCTGGTGCTTTGGGTCTCAGAGGGAAAAATAGTTTTGATTGAGACCGAGTTTCTGACCCTGGGAGGCTGCTAACTTCAGCGATCTCATGCTTAAACCCCCTTTTGGAAGGGCGTGAGTTCATTTTTAAATATCTCTGCTCTGGCGATGTGAAATTAAAAGTATGCAGCGATCACTGAGCTTGTGCTTTGGGATTCAAACAGAGGGCCTAGTGGTTTGAATTCACACCTAGCTATGTTTTGATCCTAGGAGGCTGCTAACTTCAGCGATCTTATGCTTCTATCCCCTTTCGGAAGGGCGTGAGGTCATTTTTAAATATCTCAGCTCTGGCGATGTGAAATTAAAAGTATGCAGCGATCACTGATCTTGTGCTTTGGGATTCCAACAGAGGCCGTAATTGTTTCGATTCGCACCTAGCTTTGTTTCTGATCCTGGGAGGATTCTAACATCAGCGATGTCATGCTTCTCTCTCCTTTCGGACGGACTTGAGATTTGTAATTAAAAGTAGCCAGCGATCACCGAACTCCTGCTTTGTGACTCAAACACAGGGCCGAACGGTTCAGGTTGACACCGAGTTTCTGACCCTGGGCGGCTGCTAACTTTCGCGATGTCATGCCTCTCTCTCCTGTCAGAGGGACGTGAGATGTGAAATTAAAGTTGCCCCCGATCACTGAGTTTGTGCTTTGGGACTCAAACAGAGTCCCTGGTGGTTTCGATTGACACCGACTGTATGACGCTGGGAGGATTCTAACATCAGCGATGTCATGCTTCTCTCCCCTTTCCAGAGGGCGTGAGATTGTTTTTAAATATCGCGTCGCCTTATTGTGATATTAAAAGTAGCAGGCGATCGCGGAGCTCCTCCTTGCGGACTGAAAGGGATTGCCTAATGGTATCCATTGAAACCCAGTGTCTGAACCTGGGAGACTGCTACCTTCACCGATGCCATGCTTCTCCCTCCTTTCGGAGGCGTGAGGTAATTTTTAAATATCGCGGCCCCGGTATTGTGAAATTAACAGGAAGCAAGTGATCACGGGCTGGTGCTTTGGGTCTCAGAGGAAAAATAGTTTTGATTGAGATCGAGTTTCTGACCCTGGGAGGCTGCTAACTTCAGCGATCTCATGCTTAAACCCCCTTTCGGAAGGGCGTGAGTTCATTTTTAAATATCTCTGCTCTGGCGATGTGAAATTAAAAGTATGCAGCGATCACTGATCTTGTGCTTTGGGATTCAAACAGAGGCCTAGTGGTTTGAATTCACACCTAGCTATGTTTTTGATCCTAGGAGGATTCTAACGTCAGCGATGTCATGCTTCTATCCCCTTTCGGAAGGGCGTGAGGTCATTTTAAATATCTCAGCTCTGGCGATGTGAAATTAAAAGTATGCAGCGATCACTGATCTTGTGCTTTGGGATTCCAACAGAGGCCGTAATTGTTTCGATTCGCACCTAGCTTTGTTTCTGATCCTGGGAGGATTCTAACATCAGCGATGTCATGCTTCTCTCTCCTTTCGGACGGACTTGAGATTTGTAATTAAAAGTAGCCAGCGATCACCCCGAACTCCTGCTTTGTGACTCAAACACAGGGCCCTAGCGGTTCAGATTGACACCGAGTTTCTGACCCTGGGCGGCTGCTAACTTTCGCGATGTCATGCCTCTCTCTCCTGTCAGAGGGACGTGAGATGTGAAATTAAAAGTTGCCCCCGATCACTGAGTTTGTGCTTTGGGACTCAAACAGAGTCCCTGGTGGTTCGATTGACACCGACTGTATGGCGCTGGGAGGATTCTAACATCAGCGATGTCATGCTTCTCTCCCCTTCCAGAGGGCGTGAGATTGTTTTTAAATATCGCGTCGCCTTATTGTGATATTAAAAGTAGCAGGCGATCGCGGAGCTCCTCCTTGCGGACTGAAAGGGATTGCCTAATGGTATCCATTGAAACCCAGTGTCTGAACCTGGGAGACTGCTACCTTCACCGATGCCATGCTTCTCCCTCCTTTCGGAGGGGCGTGAGGTAATTTTTTTAATATCGCGGCCCGGTATTGTGAAATTAACAGGAAGCAAGTGATCACGGAGCTGGTGCTTTGGGTCTCAGAGGAAAAATAGTTTTGATTGAGATCGAGTTTCTGTCCCTGGGAGGCTGCTAACTTCAGCGATCTCATGCTTAAACCCCCTTTCGGAAGGGCGTGAGTTCATTTTTAAATATCTCTGCTCTGGCGATGTGAAATTAAAAGTATGCAGCGATCACTGAGCTTGTGCTTTGGGATTCAAACAGAGGGCCTAGTGGTTTGAATTCACACCTAGCTATGTTTTTGATCCTAGGAGGCTGCTAACTTCAGCGATCTTATGCTTCTATCCCCTTTCGGAAGGCGTGAGGTCATTTTTAAATATCTCAGCTCTGGCGATGTGAAATTAAAAGTATGCAGCGATAACTGATCTTGTGCTTTGGGATTCCAACAGAGGCCGTAATTGTTTCGATTCGCACCTAGCTTTGTTTCTGATCCTGGGAGGATTCTAACATCAGCGATGTCATGCTTCTCTCTCCTTTCGGACGGACTTGAGATTTGTAATTAAAAGTAGCCAGCGATCACGAACTCCTGCTTTGTGACTCAAACACAGGGCCTAGCAGTTTCAGATTGACACCGAGTTTCTGACCCTGGGCGGCTGCTAACTTTCGCGATGTCATGCCTCTCTCTCCTGTCAGAGGGGCGTGAGATGTGAAATTAAAAGTTGCCCCGATCACTGAGTTTGTGCTTTGGGACTCAAACAGAGTCCCTGGTGGTTTCGATTGACACCGACTGTATGACGCTGGGAGGATTCTAACATCAGCGATGTCATGCTTCTCTCCCCTTCCAGAGAGAGACGTGAGATTGTTTTTAAATATCGCGTCGCCTGATTGTGATATTAAAAGTAGCAGGCGATCGCGGAGCTCCTCTTGCGGACTGAAAGGGATTGCCTAATGGTATCCATTGAAACCCAGTGTCTGAACCTGGGAGACTGCCAACTTCACCGATGCCATGCTTCTCCCTCCTTTCGGAGGCGTGAGGTAATTTTTTAATATCGCGGCCCGGTATTGTGAAATTAACAGGAAGCAAGTGATCACGGAGCTGGTGCTTTGGGTCTCAGAGGAAAAATAGTTTTGATTGAGATCGAGTTTCTGTCCCTGGGAGGCTGCTAACTTCAGCGATCTCATGCTTAAACCCCCTTTCGGAAGGGCGTGAGTTCATTTTTAAATATCTCTGCTCTGGCGATGTGAAATTAAAAGTATGCAGCGATCACTGAGCTTGTGCTTTGGGATTCAAACAGAGGGCCTAGTGGTTTGAATTCACACCTAGCTATGTTTTTGATCCTAGGAGGATTCTAACGTCAGCGATGTCATGCTTCTATCCCCTTTCGGAAGGGCGTGAGGTCATTTTAAATATCTCAGCTCTGGCGATGTGAAATTAAAAGTATGCAGCGATCACTGATCTTGTGCTTTGGGATTCCAACAGAGGCCGTAATTGTTTGAATTCACACCTAGCTATGTTTTTGATCCTAGGAGGATTCTAACGTCAGCGATGTCATGCTTCTCTCTCCTTTCGGACGGACTTGAGATTTGTAATTAAAAGTAGCCAGCGATCACCCGAACTCCTGCTTTGTGACTCAAACACAGGGCAGAGCAGTTCAGGTTGACACCGAGTTTCTGACCCTGGGCGGCTGCTAACTTTCGCGATGTCATGCCTCTCTCTCCTGTCAGAGGGGGCGTGAGATGTGAAATTAAAAGTTGCCCCGATCACTGAGTTTGTGCTTTGGGACTCAAACAGAGTCCCTGGTGGTTTCGATTGACACCCGACTGTATGACGCTGGGAGGATTCTAACATCAGCGATGTCATGCTTCTCTCCCTTCCAGAGGGGCGTGAGATTGTTTTTAAATATCGCGTCGCCGTATTGTGATATTAAAAGTAGCAGGCGATCGCGGAGCTCCTCCTTGCGGACTGAAAGGGATTGCCTAATGGTATCCATTGAAACCCAGTGTCTGAACCTGGGAGACTGCCAACTTCACCGATGCCATGCTTCTCCCTCCTTTCGGAGCGTGAGGTAATTTTTTAATATCGCGGCCCCGGTATTGTGAAATTAACAGGAAGCAAGTGATCACGGAGCTGGTGCTTTGGGTCTCAGAGGAAAAATAGTTTTGATTGAGATCCAGTTTCTGACCCTGGGAGGCTGCTAACTTCAGCGATCTCATGCTTCTCCCCCCTTTTGGAAGGCGTGAGTTCATTTTTAAATATCTCTGCTCTGGATGTGAAATTAAAAGTATGCAGCGATCACTGAGCTTGTGCTTTGGGATTCAAACAGAGGCCTAGTGGTTTGAATTCACACCTAGCTATTTTTGATCCTGGAGGCTGCTAACTTCAGCGATCTCATGCTTCTATCCCCTTTCGGAAGGGCGTGAGTTCATTTTTAAATATCTCTGCTCTGGCGATGTGAAATTAAAAGTATGCAGCGATCACTGAGCTTGTGCTTTGGGATTCAAACAGAGGGCCTAGTGGTTTGAATTCACACCTAGCTATGTTTTTGATCCTAGGAGGATTCTAACGTCAGCGATGTCATGCTTCTATCCCCTTTCGGAAGGGCGTGAGGTCATTTTAAATATCTCAGCTCTGGCGATGTGAAATTAAAAGTATGCAGCGATCACTGATCTTGTGCTTTGGGATTCCAACAGAGGCCGTAATTGTTTGGTTCGCACCTAGCTTTGTTTCTGATCCTGGGAGGATTCTAACATCAGCGATGTCATGCTTCTCTCTCTTTCAGACGGACTTGAGATGTGAAATTAAAAGTAACCAGCGATCACCCGAACTCCTGCTTTGTGACTCAAACACAGGGCCTAATGGTTCAGATTGACACCCGAGTTTCTGACCCTGGGCTGTTGCTAACTTTCGCGATGTCATGCCTCTCTCTCCTGTCAGAGGGGTGTGAGATGTGAAATTAAAAGTTGCCCCGATCACTGAGTTTGTGCTTTGGGACTCAAACAGAGTCCCTGGTGGTTTCGATTGACACCGACTGTATGACGCTGGGAGGATTCTAACATCAGCGATGTCATGCTTCTCTCCCCTTCCAGAGGCGTGAGATTGTTTTTAAATATCGCGTCGCCTTATTGTGATATTAACAGTAGCAGGCGATCGCGGAGCTCCTTCTTGCGGACTGAAAGGGATTGCCTAATAGTATCCATTGAAACCCAGTGTCTGAACCTGGAGACTGCTAACTTCACCGATGCCATGCTTCTCCCTCCTTTCGGAGGCGTGAGTTAATTTTTAAATATCTCTGCTCTAGTATTGTGAAATTAAAAGGAAGCAAGTGATCACGGAGCTGGTGCTTTGGGATTCAGAGGGAAAAATGGTTTTGATTGAGATCGAGTTTCTGACCCTGGGAGGCTGCTAACTTCAGCGATCTCATGCTTAAACCCCCTTTCGGAAGGCGTGAGTTCATTTTTAAATATCTCTGCTCTGGCGATGTGAAATTAAAAGTATGCAGCGATCACTGCGCTTGTGCTTTGGGATTCAAACAGAGGGCCTAGTGGTTTGAATTCACACTAGCTATATTTTTGATCCTAGGAGGCTGCTAACGTCAGCGATCTTATGCTTCTATCCCTTTCGGAAGGGCGTGAGGTCATTTTTAAATATCTCAGCTCTGGCGATGTGAAATTAAAAGTATGCAGCGATCACTGAACTTGTGCTTTGGGATTCCAACAGAGGCCGTAATTGTTTCGATTCGCACCTAGCTTTGTTTCTGATCCTGGGAGGATTCTAACATCAGCGATGTCATGCTTCTCTCTCCTTTCAGACGGACTTGAGATTTGTAATTAAAAGTAGCCAGCGATCACCGAACTCCTGCTTTGTGACTCAAACACAGGGCCTAGCAGTTCAGATTGACACCCGAGTTTCTGACCCTGGGCTGCTGCTAACTGGCGATGTCATGCCTCTCTCTCCTGTCAGAGGACGTGAGATGTGAAATTAAAGTTGCCCCGATCACTGAAGTTTGTGCTTTGGGACTCAAACAGAGTCCCTGGTGGTTCCGATTGACACCGACTGTATGG
>CM032898.1:25427838-25452146 GCA_019176425.1 Megalops atlanticus
AAATATCGCGGCCCCGTATTGTGAAATTAGGAAGCAAGTGATCACGGAGCTGGTGCTTTGGGTCTCAGAGGAAAAAGAGTTTTGATTGAGACCGGTTTGTGACCCTGGGAGGCTGCTGCTTCAGTGATCTCATGCTTAAATCCCTTTCGGAAGGGCGTCAGGTCATTTTTAAATATCTCTGCTCTGGCGATGTGAAATTAAAAGTATGCAGCGTTCACTGAGCTTGTGCTTTGGGATTGAAACAGAGGGCCTAGTGGTTTGAATTCACACCTAGCTATGTTTTTGATCCTAGGAGGATTCTAACATCAGCGATGTCATGCTTCCATCCCCTTTAGGAAGGGCGTGAGGTTATTTTTAAATATCTCTGCTCTGGCGATGTGAAATTAAAAGTATGCAGCGATCACTGAGCTTGTGCTTTGGGATTCAAACAGAGGGCCTAGTGGTTTGAATTCACACCTAGCTATGTTTTTGATCCTAGGAGGATTCTAACATCAGCGATGTCATGCGTCTCTCCCGTTCCAGAGGGGAATGAGGTTATTTTTAAATATCGCGGCTACTGCCATGTGAAATGAAAAGAAGCCAGCGACCACCCAGCTTGTGCTTTGACACTTCAACAGAGGCCGTAATTGTTTCGATTCACTCCTAGCTATGTTTCTGATCCTGGGAGGATTCTAACATCAGCGATGTCATGCTTCTCTCTCCTTTCGGACTGACGTGAGATGTGAAATTAAAAGTAGTCAGCGATGGCGGAGCTCCTTCTTTGGTACTGAAAGAGAGGCCCTAATGTTCTCGATTGACACGAATGTCTCAACCTGGGAGGTTGT
Source organism: Megalops atlanticus (assembly GCA_019176425.1). Classification (NCBI taxonomy): domain Eukaryota; kingdom Metazoa; phylum Chordata; class Actinopteri; order Elopiformes; family Megalopidae; genus Megalops; species Megalops atlanticus. The sequence goes on from CM032898.1 coordinate 25,428,663, forward strand.
TAACTTCACCGATGCCATGCTTCTACTTCCTTTCCGAGGGCGTGAGGTAATTTTTTAAATCGCGGCCCCAGTATTGTGAAATTAAAAGTAAGCAAGTGATCGCGGAGCTGGTGCTTTGGGTCTTACAGGGAAAAATGGTTTTTATTGACACCGAGTTTTTGATAATGGGAGGATTCTAACATCAGCAATGTCATGCTTCTCTCTCCTTTCGGACTGACGTGAGATTTGAAATTAAAAAGTAGCCAGCGATCACAGAACTCCCTACTTTGTGTCTCAAAGACATAGCCGAGCAGTTCAGATTGACACCGAGTTTCTGACCCTGGGCGGCTGCTAACTTTCTTTGATGTCATGCCTCTCTCTCCTGTCAGAGGGACGTGAGATGTGAAATTAAAAGTTGCCCCGCGATCACTGAGTTTGTGCTTTGGGACTCAAACAGAGTCCCTGGTGGTTTCATTGACACCGCCTGTATGGACGCTGGGAGGATTCTAACATCAGCGATGTCATGCTTCTCTCCCCTTCCAGAGGGCGTGAGATTGTTTTCAAATATCGCAGCCTTATTGTGATATTAAAAGTAGCAGGCGATCGCGGAGCTCCTCCTTGCAGACTGAAAGGGATTGCCTAATGGTATCCATTGAAACCCAGTGTCTGAACCTGGGAGACTGCTTACTTCACCGATGCCATGCTTCTCCCTACTTTCGGAGGGCGTGAGGTAATTTTTTTTTAATATCGCGGCCCGGTATTGTGAAATTAACAGGAAGCAAGTGATAACGGAGCTGGTGCTTTGGGTTTCAGAGGCAAAAATAGTTTTGATTGAGACCGAGTTTCTGACCCTGGGAGGCTGCTAACTTTCGCAATCTCATGCTTCTATCCCCTTTCGGAAGGGCATGAGGTCATTTTAAATATCTCAGCTCTGGCGATGTGAAATTAAAAGTGTGCAGCGATCACTGAGCTTGTGCTTTGGGATTCAAACAGAGGGCCTAGTGGTTTGAATTCACACTAGCTATGTTTTGATCCTAGGGAGGATTCTAACATCAGCGATGTCATGCTTCCATCCCATTTCGGAAGGGCGTGAGGTCATTTTTAAATATCTCTGCTCTGGCGATGTGAAATTAAAAGTATGCAGCGATCACTGAGCTTGTGCTTTGGGATTCAAACAGAGGGCCTAGTGGTTTAAATTCACACCTACCTCTGATTTTGATCCTAGGAGGATTATAACATCAGCGATGTCATGCTTCCATCCCATTTCGGAAGGGCGTGAGGTCATTTTTAAATATCTCTGCTCTGGCGATGTGAAATTAAAAGTATGCAGCGATCACTGAGCTTGTGCTTTGGGATTCAAACAGAGGGCCTAGTGGTTTAAATTCACACCTACCTCTGATTTTGATCCTAGGAGGATTCTAACATCAGCGATGTCATGCGTCGCCTTGTTGTGATATTAAAAGTAGCAGGCGATCGCGGAGCTCCTCCTTGCGGACTGAAAGGGATTGCCTAATGGTATCCATTGAAACCCAGTGTCTGAACCTGGGAGACTGCTTACTTCACCGATGCCATGCTTCTCCCTCCTTTCGGAGTGGCGTGAGGTAATTGTTTTAATATCGCGGCCCCGGTATTGTGAAATTAACAGGAAGCAAGTGATCACGGAGCTGGTGCTTTGCTCTCAGACGGAAAAATAGTTTTGATTGAGACCGAGTTTCTGACCCTGGGAGGCTGCTAACTTTCGCGATCTCATGCTTCTATCCCCTTTCGGAAGGGCGTGAGGTCATTTTTAAATATCTCAGCTCTGGCGATGTGAAATTAAAAGTATGCAGCGATGACTGAGCTTGTGCTTTGGGATTCAAACAGAGGACCTAGTGGTTTGAATTCACACCGAGCTATGTTTTTGATCCTAGAAGGATTCTAACATCAGCGATGTCATGCTTCCATCCCCTTTCGGAAGGGCGTGAGGTTATTTTTAAATATCTCTGCTCTGGCGATGTGAAATTAAAAGTATGCAGCGATCACTGAGCTTGTGCTTTGGGATTCAAACAGAGGGCCTAGTGGTTTGAATTCACACCTAGCTATGTTTTTGATCCTAGGAGGATTCTAACATCAGCGATGTCATGCGTCTCTCCCGTTCCAGAGGGGAATGAGGTTATTTTTAAATATCGCGGCTACTGCCATGTGAAATGAAAAGAAGCCAGCGACCACCCAGCTTGTGCTTTGACACTTCAACAGAGGCCGTAATTGTTTCGATTCACTCCTAGCTATGTTTCTGATCCTGGGAGGATTCTAACATCAGCGATGTCATGCTTCTCTCTCCTTTCGGACTGACGTGAGATGTGAAATTAAAAGTAGTCAGCGATGGCGGAGCTCCTTCTTTGGTACTGAAAGAGAGGCCCTAATGTTCTCGATTGACACGAATGTCTCAACCTGGGAGGTTGTTAACTTCACCGATGCCATGCTTCTACTTCCTTTCCGAGGGGCGTGAGGTAATTTTTTTAAATCGCGGCCCCAGTATTGTGAAATTAAAAGTAAGCAAGTGATCGCGGAGCTGGTGCTTTGGGTCTTACAGGGAAAAATGGTTTTTATTGACACCGAGTTTTTGATAATGGGAGGATTCTAACATCAGCAATGTCATGCTTCTCTCTCCTTTCGGACTGACGTGAGATTTGAAATTAAAAGTAGCCAGCGATCACAGAACTCCTACTTTGTGTCTCAAAGACATAGCCGAACGGTTCAGATTGACACCCGAGTTTCTGACCCTGGGCGGCTGCTAACTTTCGCGATGTCATGCCTCTCTCTCCTGTCAGAGGGACGTGAGATGTGAAATTAAAGTTGCCGCGATCACTGAGTTTGTGCTTTGGGACTCAAACAGAGTCCCTGGTGGTTTCGATTGACACCGCCTGTATGACGCTGGGGAGGATTCTAACATCAGCGATGTCATGCTTCTCTCCCCTTCCAGAGGGCGTGAGATTGTTTTCAAATATCGCGTCGCCTTATTGTGATATTAAAAGTAGCAGGCGATCGCGGAGCTCCTCCTTGCGGACTGAAAGGGATTGCCTAATGGTATCCATTGAAACCCAGTGTCTGAACCTGGGAGACTGCTTACTTCACCGATGCCATGCTTCTCCCTACTTTCGGAGGCGTGAGGTAATTTTTTTAATATCGCGGCCCGGTATTGTGAAATTAACAGGAAGCAAGTGATAACGGAGCTGGTGCTTTGGGTTTCAGAGGCAAAAATAGTTTTGATTGAGACCGAGTTTCTGACCCTGGGAGGCTGCTAACTTTCGCAATCTCATGCTTCTATCCCCTTTCGGAAGGGCATGAGGTCATTTTTAAATATCTCAGCTCTGGCGATGTGAAATTAAAAGTGTGCAGCGATCACTGAGCTTGTGCTTTGGGATTCAAACAGAGGGCCTAGTGGTTTGAATTCACACCTAGCTATGTTTTTGATCCTAGGAGGATTCTAACATCAGCGATGTCATGCTTCCATCCCATTTCGGAAGGGCGTGAGGTCATTTTTAAATATCTCTGCTCTGGCGATGTGAAATTAAAAGTATGCAGCGATCACTGAGCTTGTGCTTTGGGATTCAAACAGAGGGCCTAGTGGTTTAAATTCACACCTACCTCTGATTTTGATCCTAGGAGGATTATAACATCAGCGATGTCATGCTTCCATCCCATTTCGAAGGGCGTGAGGTCATTTTTAAATATCTCTGCTCTGGCGATGTGAAATTAAAAGTATGCAGCGATCACTGAGCTTGTGCTTTGGGATTCAAACAGAGGGCCTAGTGGTTTAAATTCACACCTACCTCTGATTTTGATCCTAGGAGGATTCTAACATCAGCGATGTCATGCGTCTCTCCCGTTCCAGAGGGGAATGAGGTTATTTTTAAATATCGCGGCTACTGCCATGTGAAATTAAAAGAAGCCAGCGACCACCCAGCTTGTGGATTGACACTTCAACAGAGGCCGTAATTGTTTCGATTCACTCCTAGCTATGTTTCTGATCCTGGGAGGATTCTAACATCAGCGATGTCATGCTTCTCTCTCCTTTCGGATTGACGTGAGATGTGAAATTAAAAGTAGTCAGCGATGGCGGAGCTCCTTCTTTGGTACTCAAAGAGAGGCCCTAATGTTCTCTATTGACACCGAATGTCTCAACCTGGGAGGTTGTTAACTTCACCGATGCCATGCTTCTACTTCCTTCCGAGGGGCGTGAGGTAATTTTTTTAAATCGCGGCCCCAGTATTGTGAAATTAAAAGTAAGCAAGTGATCGCGGAGCTGGTGCTTTGGGTCTTACAGGGAAAAATGGTTTTTATTGACACCGAGTTTTTGATAATGGGAGGATTCTAACATCAGCAATGTCATGCTTCTCTCTCCTTTCGGACTGACGTGAGATTTGAAATTAAAAGTAGCCGGCGATCACCAAACTCCTACTTTGTGTCTCAAAGACATAGCCGAACGGTTCAGATTGACACCGAGTTTCTGACCCTGGGCGGCTGCTAACTTTCGCGATGTCATGCCTCTCTCTCCTGTCAGAGGGACGTGAGATGTGAAATTAAAAGTTGCCGGCGATCACTGAGTTTGTGCTTTGGGACTCAAACAGAGTCCCTGATGGTTTCGATTGACACCCGACTGTATGACGCTGGGAGGATTCTAACATCAGCGATGTCATGCTTCTCTCCTTCCAGAGGGGCGTGAGATTGTTTTCAAATATCGCGTCGCCTTATTGTGATATTAAAAGTAGCAGGCGATCGCGGAGCTCCTCCTTGCGGACTGAAAGGGATTGCCTAATGGTATCCATTGAAACCCAGTGTCTGAACCTGGGAGACTGCTTACTTCACCGATGCCATGCTTCTCCCTCCTTTCGGAGTGGCGTGAGGTAATTTTTTTAATATCGCGGCCCCGGTATTGTGAAATTAACAGGAAGCAAGTGATCACGGAGCTGGTGCTTTGGGTTTCAGATGGAAAAATAGTTTTGATTGACACCGAGTTTCTGACCCTGGGAGGCTGCTAACTTTCGCGATCTCATGCTTCTATCCCCTTTCGGAAGGGCGTGAGGTCATTTTTAAATATCTCAGCTCTGGCGATGTGAAATTAAAAGTGTGCAGCGATCACTGAGCTTGTGCTTTGGGATTCAAACAGAGGGCCTAGTGGTTTGAATTCACACCTAGCTATGTTTTTGATCCTAGGAGGATTCTAACATCAGCGATGTCATGCTTTCATCCCATTTCGGAAGGGCGTGAGGTCATTTTTAAATATCTCTGCTCTGGCGATGTGAAATTAAAAGTATGCAGCGATCACTGAGCTTGTGCTTTGGGATTCAAACAGAGGGCCTAGTGGTTTAAATTCACACCTACCTCTGATTTTGATCCTAGGAGGATTCTAACATCAGCGATGTCATGCGTCTCTCCCGTTCCAGAGGGGAATGAGGTTATTTTTAAATATCGCGGCTACTGCCATGTGAAATGAAAAGAAGCCAGCGACCATCCAGCTTGTGGATTGACACTTCAACAGAGGCCGTAATTGTTTCGATTCACTCCTAGCTATGTTTCTGATCCTGGGAGGATTCTAACATCAGCGATGTCATGCTTCTCTCTCCTTTCGGATTGACGTGAGATGTGAAATTAAAAGTAGTCAGCGATGGCGGAGCTCCTTCTTTGGTACTCAAAGAGAGGCCCTAATGTTCTCTATTGACACCGAATGTCTCAACCTGGGAGGTTGTTAACTTCACCGATGCCATGCTTCTACTTCCTTCCGAGGGGCGTGAGGTAATTTTTTAAAATCGCGGCCCCAGTATTGTGAAATTAAAAGTAAGCAAGTGATCGCGGAGCTGGTGCTTTGGGTCTTACAGGGAAAAATGGTTTTTATTGACACCAAGTTTTTGATAAGGGAGGATTCTAACATCAGCAATGTCATGCTTCTCTCTCCTTTCGGACTGACGTGAGATTTGAAATTAAAAGTAGCCAGCGATCACAGAACTCCTACTTTGTGTCTCAAAGACATAGCCGAACGGTTCAGATTGACACCGAGTTTCTGACCCTGGGCGGCTGCTAACTTTCGCGATGTCATGCCTCTCTCTCCTGTCAGAGGGACGTGAGATGTGAAATTAAAAGTTGCCGGCGATCACTGAGTTTGTGCTTTGGGACTCAAACAGAGTCCCTGGTGGTTTCGATTGACACCGCCTGTATGACGCTGGGAGGATTCTAACATCAGCGATGTCATGCTTCTCTCCCCTTCCAGAGGGGCGTGAGATTGTTTTCAAATATCGCGTCGCCTTATTGTGATATTAAAAGTAGCAGGCGATCGCGGAGCTCCTCCTTGCGGACTGAAAGGGATTGCCTAATGGTATCCATTGAAACCCAGTGTCTGAACCTGGGAGACTGCTTACTTCACCGATGCCATGCTTCTCCCTACTTTCGGAGGGGCGTGAGGTAATTTTTTTAATATCGCGGCCCCGGTATTGTGAAATTAACAGGAAGCAAGTGATAACGGAGCTGGTGCTTTGGGTTTCAGAGGCAAAAATAGTTTTGATTGAGACCGAGTTTCTGACCCTGGGAGGCTGCTAACTTTCGCAATCTCATGCTTCTATCCCCTTTCGGAAGGGCATGAGGTCATTTTTAAATATCTCAGCTCTGGCGATGTGAAATTAAAAGTGTGCAGCGATCACTGAGCTTGTGCTTTGGGATTCAAACAGAGGGCCTAGTGGTTTGAATTCACACCTAGCTATGTTTTTTGATCCTAGGAGGATTCTAACATCAGCGATGTCATGCTTCCATCCCATTTCGGAAGGGCGTGAGGTCATTTTTAAATATCTCTGCTCTGGCGATGTGAAATTAAAAGTATGCAGCGATCACTGAGCTTGTGCTTTGGGATTCAAACAGAGGGCCTAGTGGTTTAAATTCACACCTACCTCTGATTTTGATCCTAGGAGGATTATAACATCAGCGATGTCATGCGTCTCTCCCGTTCCAGAGGGGAATGAGGTTATTTTTAAATATCGCGGCTACTGCCACGTGAAATTAAAAGAAGCCAGCGACCTCCCAGCTTGTGCTTCGACACTTCAACAGAGGCCGTAATTGTTTCGATTCACTCCTAGCTATGTTTCTGATCCTGGGAGGATTCTAACATCAGCGATGTCATGCTTCTCTCTCCTTTCGGACTGACGTGAGATGTGAAATTAAAAGTAGTCAGCGATGGCGGAGCTCCTTCTTTGGTACTCAAAGAGAGGCCCTAATGTTCTCGATGGACACCGAATGTCTCAACCTGGGAGGTTGTTAACTTCACCGATGCCATGCTTCTACTTCCTTTCCGAGGGGCGTGAGGTAATTTTTTTAAATCGCGGCCCCAGTATTGTGAAATTAAAAGTAAGCAAGTGATCGCGGAGCTGGTGCTTTGGGTCTTACAGGGAAAAATGGTTTTTATTGACACCGAGTTTCTGATAATGGGAGGATTCTAACATCAGCGATGTCATGCTTCTCTCTCCTTTCGGACTGACGTGAGATTTGAAATTAAAAGTAGCCAGCGATCACCGAAGTCCTGCTTTGTGACTCAAACACAGGGCCGAACGGTTCAGATTGACACCGAGTTTCTGACCCTGGGCGGCTGCTAACTTTCGCGATGTCATGCCTCTCTCTCCTGTCAGAGGGACGTGAGATGTGAAATTAAAAGTTGCCGGCGATCACTGAGTTTGTGCTTTGGGACTCAAACAGAGTCCCTGATGGTTTCGATAGACACCGACTGTATGACGCTGGGAGGATTCTAACATCAGCGATGTCATGCTTCTCTCCCCTTCCAGAGGGGCATGAGATTGTTTTCAAATATCGCGTCGCCTTATTGTGATATTAAAAGTAGCAGGCGATCGCGGAGCTCCTCCTTGCGGACTGAAAGGGATTGCCTAATGGTATCCATTGAAACCCAGTGTCTGAACCTGGGAGACTGCTTACTTCACCGATGCCATGCTTCTCCCTCCTTTCGGAGTGGCGTGAGGTAATTTTTTTAATATCGCGGCCCCGGTATTGTGAAATTAACAGGAAGCAAGTGATCACGGAGCTGGTGCTTTGGGTTTCAGAGGGAAAAATAGTTTTGATTGAGACCGAGTTTCTGACCCTGGGAGGCTGCTAACTTTCGTGATCTCATGCTTCTATCCCCTTTCGGAAGGGCGTGAGGTCATTTTTAAATATCTCTGCTCTGGCGATGTGAAATTAAAAGTATGCAGCGATCACTGAGCTTGTGCTTTGGGATTCAAACAGAGGGCCTAGTGGTTTGAATTCACACCTAGCTATGTTTTTGATCCTAGGAGGATTCTAACATCAGCGATGTCATGCTTCCATCCCCTTTCGGAAGAGCGTGAGGTTATTTTTAAATATCTCTGCTCTGGCGATGTGAAATTAAAAGTATGCAGCGATCACTGAGCTTGTGCTTTGGGATTCAAACAGAGGGCCTAGTGGTTTGAATTCACACCTAGCTATGTTTTTGATCCTAGGACGATTCTAACATCAGCGATGTCATGCTTCCATCCCCTTTCGGAAGGGCGTGAGGTCATTTTTAAATATCTCTGCTCTGGCGATGTGAAATTAAAAGTATGCAGCGATCACTGAGCTTGTGCTTTTGGATTCAAACAGAGGGCCCTGTGGTTTGAATTCACACCTAGCTCTGATTTTGATCCTAGGAGGATTCTAACATCAGCGATGTCATGCTTCTCTCTCCTTTCGGACTGACGTGAGATTTGAAATTAAAAGTAGCCAGCGATCACCGAACTCCTACTTTGTGACTCAAAGACATAGCTGAACGGTTCAGATTGACACTGAGTTTCTGACCCTGGGCGGCTGCTAACTTTCGCGATGTCATGCCTCTCTCTCCTGTCAGAGGGACGTGAGATGTGAAATTAAAAGTTGCCAGCGATCACTGAGTTTGTGCTTTGGGACTCAAACAGAGTCCCTGATGGTTTCGATTGACACCGACTGTATGACGCTGGGAGGATTCTAACATCAGCGATGCCATGCTTCTCTCCCCTTCCAGAGGGGCGTGAGGTAATTTTTTTTAATATCGCGGCCCCGGTATTGTGAAATTAACAGGAAGCAAGTGATCACGGAGCTGGTGCTTTGCTCTCACAGGGAAAAATAGTTTTGATTGAGACCGAGTTTCTGACCCTGGGAGGCTGCTAAGTTTCGCGATCTCATGCTTCTATCCCCTTTAGGAAGGGCGTGAGGTCATTTTTAAATATCTCAGCTCTGGCGATGTGAAATTAAAAGTATGCAGCGATCACTGAGCTTGTGCTTTGGGATTCAAACAGAGGGCCTAGTGGTTTGAATTCACACCGAGCTATGTTTTTGATCCTAGGAGGATTCTAACATCAGCGATGTCATGCTTCCATCCCCTTTCGGAAGGGCGTGAGGTTATTTTTAAATATCTCTGCTCTGGCGATGTGAAATTTAAAGTATGCAGCGATCACTGAGCTTGTGCTTTGGGATTCAAACAGAGGGCCTAGTGGTTTGAATTCACACCTAGCTATGTTTTTGATCCTAGGAGGATTCTAACATCAGCGATGTCATGCGTCTCTCCCTTTCCAGAGGGACGTGAGGTTATTTTTAAATATCGCGGCTACTGCCATGTGAAATTAAAAGAAGCCAGCGACCACCCAGCTTGTGCTTTGACACTTCAACAGAGGCCGTAATTGTTTCGATTCACTCCTAGCTATGTTTCTGATCCTGGGAGGATTCTAACATCAGCGATGTCATGCTTCTCTCTCCTTTCGGACTGACGTGAGATTTGAAATTAAAAGTAGCCAGCGATCACCGAACTCCTACTTTGTGTCTCAAAGACATAGCCGAACGGTACAGATTGACACCGAGTTTCTGACCCTGTGCGGCTGCTAACTTTCAGCGATGTCATGCCTCTCTCTCCTGTCAGAGCGACGTGAGATGTGAAATTAAAAGTTGCCGCGATCACTGAGTTTGTGCTTTGGGACTCAAACAGAGTCCCTGATGGTTTCGATTGACACCGACTGTATGACGCTGGGAGGATTCTAACATCAGCGATGTCATGCTTCTCTCCCCTTCCAGAGGGGCGTGAGATTGTTTTCAAATATCGCGTAAGCCTTATTGTGATATTAAACGTAGCAGGCGACCGCGGAGCTCCTCCTTGCGGACTGAAAGGGATTGCCTAATGGTATCCATTGAAACCCAGTGTCTGAACCTGGGAGACTGCTTACTTCACCGATGCCATGCTTCTCCCTACTTTCGGAGAGGCGTGAGGTAATTTTTTTAATATCGCGGCCCCGGTATTGTGAAATTAACAGGAAGCAAGTGATCACGGAGCTGGTGCTTTGGGTTTCAGAGGGAAAAATAGTTTTGATTGAGACCGAGTTTCTGACCCTGGGAGGCTGCTAACTTTCGTGATCTCATGCTTCTATCCCCTTTCGGAAGGGCGTGAGGTCATTTTTAAATATCTCAGCTCTGGCGATGTGAAATTAAAAGTGTGCAGCGATCACTGAGCTTGTGCTTTGGGATTCAAACAGAGGGCCTAGTGGTTTGAATTCACACCTAGCTATGTTTTTGATCCTAGGAGGATTCTAACATCAGCGATGTCATGCTTCCATCCCCTTTCGGAATGGCGTGAGGTCATTTTTAAATATCTCTGCTCTGGCGATGTGAAATTAAAAGTATGCAGCGATCACTGAGCTTGTGCTTTGGGATTCAAACAGAGGGCCTAGTGGTTTAAATTCACACCTACCTCTGATTTTGATCCTAGGAGGATTATAACATCAGCGATGTCATGCGTCTCTCTCGTTCCAGAGAGGAATGAGGTTATTTTTAAATATCGCGGCTACTGCCACGTGAAATTAAAAGAAGCCAGCGACCTCCCAGCTTGTGCTTTGACACTTCAACAGAGGCCGTAATTGTTTCGATTCACTCCTAGCTATGTTTCTGATCCTGGGAGGATTCTAACATCAGCGATGTCATGCTTCTCTCTCCTTTCGGACTGACGTGAGATGTGAAATTAAAAGTAGTCAGCGATGGCGGAGCTCCTTCTTTGGTACTCAAAGAGAGGCCCTAATGTTCTCGATTGACACCGAACGTCTCAACCTGGGAGGTTGTTAACTTCACCGATGCCATGCTTCTCCTTCCTTTCCGAGGGGCGTGAGGTAATTTTTTTTAAATCGCGGCCCCAGTATTGTGAAATTAAAAGTAAGCAAGTGATCGCGGAGCTGGTGCTTTGGGTCTTACAGGGAAAAATGGTTTTTATTGACACCGAGTTTCTGATAATGGGAGGATTCTAACATCAGCGATGTCATGCTTCTCTCTCCTTTCGGACTGACGTGAGATTTGAAATTAAAAGTAGCCAGCGATCACCGAAGTCCTGCTTTGTGACTCAAACACAGGGCCGAACGGTTCAGATTGACACCGAGTTTCTGACCCTGGGCGGCTGCTAACTTTCGCGATGTCATGCCTCTCTCCTGTCAGAGGGACGTGAGATGTGAAATTAAAAGTTGCCGGCGATCACTGAGTTTGTGCTTTGGGACTCAAACAGAGTCCCTGATGGTTTCGATTGACACCGACTGTATGACGCTGGGAGGATTCTAACATCAGCGATGTCATGCTTCTCTCCCTTCCAGAGGGGCATGAGATTGTTTTCAAATATCGCGTCGCCTTATTGTGATATTAAAAGTAGCAGGCGATCGCGGAGCTCCTCCTTGCGGACTGAAAGGGATTGCCTAATGGTATCCATTGAAACCCAGTGTCTGAACCTGGGAGACTGCTTACTTCACCGATGCCATGCTTCTCCCTCCTTTCGGAGTGGCGTGAGGTAATTTTTTTAATATCGCGGCCCCGGTATTGTGAAATTAACAGGAACCAAGTGATCACGGAGCTGGTGCTTTGGGTTTCAGAGGGAAAAATAGTTTTGATTGAGACCGAGTTTCTGACCCTGGGAGGCTGCTAACTTTCGCGATCTCATGCTTCTATCCCCTTTCGGAAGGGCGTGAGGTCATTTTTAAATATCTCTGCTCTGGCGATGTGAAATTAAAAGTATGCAGCGATCACTGAGCTTGTGCTTTGGGATTCAAACAGAGGGCCTAGTCGTTTGAATTCACACCTAGCTATGTTTTTGATCCTAGGAGGATTCTAACATCAGCGATGTCATGCTTCCATCCCCTTTCGGAAGAGCGTGAGCTTATTTTTAAATATCTCTGCTCTGGCGATGTGAAATTAAAAGTATGCAGCGATCACTGAGCTTGTGCTTTGGGATTCAGACAGAGGGCCTAGTGGTTTGAATTCACACCTAGCTATGTTTTTGATCCTAGGAGGATTCTAACATCAGCGATGTCATGCTTCCATCCCCTTTCAGAAGGGCGTGAGGTCATTTTTAAATATCTCAGCTCTGGCGATGTGAAATTAAAAGTATGCAGCGATCACTGATCTTGTGCTTTGGGACTTCAACAGAGGCCGTAATTGTTTCGATTCACACCGAGTTTTGTTTCTGATCCTGAGAGGATTCTAACATCAGCGATGTCATGCTTCTCTCTCCTTTCCGACGGACTTGAGATGTGAAATTAAAACTAACCAGCGATCACCGAACTCCTGCTTTGTGACTCAAACACAGCGCCGAACGGTTCAGATTGACACCGAGTTTCTGACCGTGGCCGGCTGCTAACTTTCGCGATGTCATGCCTCTCTGTCCTGTCAGAGGGACGTGAGATGTGAAATTAAAAGTTGCCGGCGATCACTGAGTTTGTGCTTTGGGACTCAAACAGAGTCCCTGATGGTTTCGATTGACACCGACTGTATGACGCTGGGAGGATCCTAACATCAGCGATGTCATGCTTCTCTCCCTTTCCAGAGGGGCGTGAGGTTGTTTTTAAACATCGCGTCGCCGTATTGTGATATTAAAAGTAGCAGGCGATCGCGGAGCTCCTCCTTAGGGACTGAAAGGGATTGCCTAATGGTATCCATTGAAACCCAGTGTCTGAACCTGGGAGACTGCTAACGTCACCGATGCCATGCTTCTCCCTCCTTTCGGAGGGGCGTGATGTAATTTTTTTTAATATCGCGGCCCCGGTATTGTGAAATTAACAGGAAGCAAGGGATCACGGAGCTGCTGCTTTGGGTCTCAGAGGGAAAAATAGTTTTTATTGAGACCGAGTTTGTGACCCTGGGACGCTGTTAACTTCAGCGATCTCATGCTTAAATCCCCTTTCAGAAGGGGCGTTAGGTCATTTTTAAACATCTCTGCTCTGGCGATTTGAAATTAAAAGTATGCAGGGATCACTGAGCTTGTGCTTTGGGATTCAAACAGAGGCCGTAATGGCTTCAATTAACACCTAGCTATGTTTCTGATCCTAGGAGGATTCTAACATCAGCGATGTCATGCATCTCTCTCCTTTCGGAAGGGCGTGAGGTGATTTTTAAATATCTTAGCTCTGGCGATGTGAAATTAAAAGTATGCAGCGATCACTGAGCTTGTGCTTTGGGATTCAAACAGAGGCCGTAATGGCTTCAATTAACACCTAGCTATGTTTCTGATCCTAGGAGGATTCTAACATCAGCGATGTCATGTTTCTCCCTCCTTTCGGAGGAGCGTGAGGTAATTTTTTAATTTCGCGGCCTCTGTATTGTGAAATTAAAACCAAACAAGTGATGGCGGAGCTGCTGCTTTAGTTCTCAGAGGGAAAATGGTTTTTATTGGCACCGAGTTTCTGAAAGCTGGGAAGCTGCTAACTTCAGCGATGTCATGCTTCTCTCTCCTTTCGGAAGGGCGTGAGGTCATTTTTAAATATCACGGCTACTGCCATGTGAAACCAAAAGTATGCAGCGATCACTGATCTTGTGCTTTGAGACTCCAACAGAGGCCGTAATTGTTTCGATTCACACCTAGCTTTGTTTCTGAACCTGGGAGGATTCTAACATCAGCGATGTCATGCTTCTCTCTCCTTTCGGACTGACGTGAGATGTGGAATTAAAAGTAGCCAGCGATCACAACTCCTGCTTTGTGACTCAAACACTGGGCCGAACGGTTCAGATTGACACCGAGTTTCTGATCCTGGGCGGTTGCTAACTTTCGCGATGTCATGCCTCTCTCTCCTGTCAGAGGGACGTGAGATGTGGAATTAAAAGTAGCCGGCGATGGCGGAGCTCCTACTTTGGTACTCAAAGAGAGGCCCTAATGTTGGCGATTGACACCGAGTGTCTCAACCTGGGAGGTTGTTAACTTCACCGATGCCATGCTTCTACTTCCTTCCGAGGGGCATGAGGTAATTTTTAAAAATCGCGGCGCCAGTATTGTAAAATTAAAAGTAAGCAAGTGATCGCGGAGCTGGTGCTTTGGGTCTTACAGGGAAAAATGGTTTTTATTGACGCCGATTTTTTGATAATGGGAGGATTCTAACATCAGCAATGTCATGCTTCTCTCTCCTTTCGGACTGACGTGAGATTTGAAATTAAAAGTAGCCAGCGATCACCGAACTCCTGCTTTGTGACTCAAACACAGGGCCGAACGGTTCAGATTTACACCGAGTTTCTGACCCTGGGCGGCTGCTGACTTTCGCGATGTCATGCCTCTCTCTCCTGTCAGAGGGACGTGAGATGTGAAATTAAAAGTAGCCGGCGATGGCGGAGCTCCTTCTTTGGTACTCAAAGAGAGGCCCTAATGTTGTCGATTGACACCGAGTGTCTCAACCTGGGAGGTTGTGAACTTCACCGATGCCATGCTTCTACTTCCTTCCGAGGGGCATGAGGTAATTTTTAAAAATCGCGGCCCCAGTATTGTGAAATTAAAAGTAAGCAAGTGATCGTGGAGCTGGTGCTTTCGGTGTTACAGGGAAAAATGTTTTTTATTGACGCCGAGTTTTTGATAATGGGAGGATTCTAACATCAGCGATGTCATGCTTCTCTCTCCTTTCTGACGGACGTGAGGTTATTTTTAAATATCTCTGCTCTGGCGATGTGAAATTAAAAGTATGCAGCGATCACTGAGCTTGTGCTTTGGGATTCAAACAGAGGGCCTAGTGGTTTGAATTCACACCTAGCTATGTTTTTGATCCTAGGACGATTCTAACATCAGCGATGTCATGCTTCCATCCCTTTCGAAGGGCGTGAGGTCATTTTTAAATATCTCTGCTCTGGCGATGTGAAATTAAAAGTATGCAGCGATCACTGAGCTTGTGCTTTTGGATTCAAACAGAGGGCCTAGTGGTTTGAATTCACACCTAGCTCTGATTTTGATCCTAGGAGGATTCTAACATCAGCGATGTCATGATTCTCTATCCTTTCGGACTGACGTGAGATTTGAAATTAAAAGTAGCCAGCGATCACCGAACTCCTGCTTTGTGACTCAAACACAGGGCCGAACGGTTCAGATTGACACCGAGTTTCTGACCCTGGGCGGCTGCTAACTTTCGCGATGTCATGCCTCTCTCTCCTGTCAGAGGGACGTGAGATGTGAAATTAAAAGTTGCCGCGATCAATGAGTTTGTGCTTGGGACTCAAACATAGTCCTTGGTGGTTTCGATTGACACCACTGTATGACGCTGGAGGATTCTATTATCAGCGATGTCATGCTTCTCTCCCCTTCCAGAAGGGCGTGAGATTGTTTTTAAATATCGCGTCGCCTTATTGTGATATTAAAAGTAGCAGGCGATCGCGGAGCTCCTCCTTGGGGACTGAAAGGGATTGCCTAATGGTATCCGTTGACACCCAGTGTCTGAACCTGGGAGACTGCTAACTTCACCGATGCCATGCTTCTCCCTCCTTTCGGAGGGGCGTGAGGTAATTTTTTTTAATATCGCGGCCCTGGTATTGTGAAATTAACAGGAAGCAAGTGATCACGGAGCTGGTGCTTTGGGTCTCAGAGGGAAAAAAATAGTTTTGATTGAAACCGAGTTTGTGACCCTGGGAGGCTGCTAACTTCAGCGATCTCATGCTTAAATCCCCTTTGGAAGGGCGTCAGGTCATTTTTAAATATCTCTGCTCTGGCGATGTGAAATTAAAAGTATGCAGCGATCACTGAGCTTGTGCTTTGGGATTCAAACAGAGGGCCTAGTGGTTTCAATTCACACCTAGCTATGTTTTTGATCCTAGGAGGATTCTAACATCAGCGATGTCATGCTTCTCCTTTCCGACGGACTTGAGATGTGAAATTAAAAGTAACCAGCGATCACCGAACTCCTGCTTTGTGACTCAAACACAGGGCCGAACGGTTCAGATTGACACCGAAGTTTCTGACCCTGCGCGGTTGCTAACTTTCGCGATGTCATGCCTCTCTCTCCTGTCAGAGGGACGTGAGATGTGAAATTAAAAGTAGCAAGCGATGGCGGAGCTCCTACTTTGGTACTCAAAGAGAGGCCCTAATGTTCTCGATTGACACCGAATGTCTCAACCTGGGAGGTTAACTTCACCGATGCCATGCTTCTACTTCCTTCCGAGGGGCATGAGGTAATTTTTAAAAATCGCGGCCCCAGTATTGTGAAATTAACAGGAAGCAAGTGATCACGGAGCTGGTGCTTTGCTCTCAGAGGGAAACATAGTTTTGATTGAGACCGAGTTTCTGACCCTGGGAGGCTGCTAACTTTCGCGATCTCATGCTTCTATCCACTTTCGGAAGGGCGTGAGGTCATTTTTAAATATCTCAGCTCTGGCGATGTGAAATTAAAAGTATGCAGCGATGACTGAGCTTGTGCGTTGGTATTCAAACAGAGGGCCTAGTGGTTTGAATTCACACCTAGCTAAGTTTTTGATCCTTGGAGGCTGATAATTTCAGCGATCTCATGCTTCTATCCCCTTTCGGAAGGGCGTGAGGTTATTTTTAAATATCTCAGCTCTGGCGATGTGAAATTAAAAGTATGCAGCGATCACTGATCTTGTGCTTTGGGATTCCAACAGAGGCCGTAATTGTTTCGATTCGCACCTAGCTTTGTTTCTGATCCTGGGAGGATTCTAACATTAGCGATGTCATGCTTCTCTCTCCTTTCCGACGGACTTGAGATGTGAAATTAAAAGTAAGCAGCGATCACCGAACTCCTGCTTTGTGACTGAAACACAGGGCCGAACGGTTCAGATTGACACCGAGTTTCTGACCCTGGGCGGCTGCTAACTTCGCGATGTCATGCCTCTCTTCCTGTCAGAGGGACGGAGGTGTGAAATTAAAAGTTGCCCGCGATCACTGAGTTTGTGCTTTGGGACTCAAACAGAGTCCCTGATAGTTTCGATTGACACCGACTGTATGACGCTGGGAGGATTCTAACATCAGCGATGTCATGCTTCTCTCCCCTTCCAGAGGGGCGTGAGATTGTTTTCAAATATCGCGTCGCCTTATTGTGATATTAAAAGTAGCAGGCGATCGCGGAGCTCCTCCTTGCGGACTGAAAGGGATTGCCTAATGGTATCCATTGAAACCCAGTGTCTGAACCTGGGAGACTGCTTACTTCACCGATGCCATGCTTCTCCCTCCTTTCGGAGTGGCGTGAGGTAATTTTTTTAACATCGCGGCCCCGGTATTGTGAAATTAACAGGAAGCAAGTGATCACGGAGCTGGTGCTTTGCTCTCAGAGGGAAAAATAGTTTTGATTGAGACCGAGTTTCTGACCATGGGAGGCTGCTAACTTTCGCGATCTCATGCTTCTATCCCCTTTAGGAAGGGCGTGAGGTCATTTTTAAATATCTCAGCTATGGCGATGTGAAATTAAAAGTATGCAGCGATCACTGATCTTGTGCTTTGGGACTCCAACAGAGGCCGTAATTGTTTCGATTCGCACCTAGCTTTGTTTCTGATCCTGGGAGTTTCTAACATCAGCGATGTCATGCTTCTCTGTCCTTTCCAACGGACTTGAGATGTGAAATTAAAAGTAACCAGCGATCACCGAACTCCTGCTTTGTGACTCAAACACAGGGCCGAACGGTTCAGATTGACACCGAGTTTCTGACCCTGCGCGGTTGCTAACTTTCGCGATGTCATGCCTCTCTCTCCTGTCAGAGGGACGTGAGATGTGAAATTAAACGTAGCAAGCGATGGCGGAGCTCCTACTTTGGTACTCAAAGAGAGGCCCTAATGTTCTCGATTGACACCGAATGTCTCAACCTGGGAGGTTGTTAACTTCACCGATGCCATGCTTCTACTTCCTTCCGAGGGGCATGAGGTCATTTTTAAAAATCGCGGCCCCAGTATTGTGAAATTAAAAGTAAGCAAGTGATCGCGGAGCTGGTGCTTTGGGTCTTACAGGGAAAAATGTTTTTTATTGACGCCGAGTTTTTGATAATGGGAGGATTTTAACATCAGCGATGTCATGCTTCTCTCTCCTTTCGGACTGACGTGAGATTTGAAATTAAAAGTTGCACCCGATCACTGAGTTTTTGCTTTGGGACTCAAACAGAGTCCCTGGTGTTTTCGATTGTCACCGACTGTATGACGCTGGGAGGATTCTATTATCAGCGATGTCATGCTTCTCTCCCCTTCCAGAGGGGCGTGAGATTGTTTTTAAATATCGCGTGGCCTTATTGTGATATTAAAAGTAGCAGGCGATGGCGGAGCTCCTCCTTGGGGACTGAAAGGGATTGCCTAATGGTATCCATTGAAACCCAGTGTCTGAACCTGGGAGACTGCTAACTTCACCGATGCCATGCTTCTCCCTCCTTTCGGAGGGGCGTGAGGAAATTTTTTTTAATATCGCGGCCCCGGTATTGTGAAATTAACAGGAAGCAAGGGATCACGGAGCTGGTGCTTTGGGTCTCAGAGGGAAAAATAGTTTTGATTGAGACCAAGTTTGTGACCCTGGGAGGCTTCTAACTTCAGCGATCTCATGCTTAAATCCCCTTTCGGAAGGGGCGTGAGGTCATTTTTAAATATCTCTGCTCTGGCGATGTGAAATTAAAAGTATGCAGCGATCACTGAGCTTGTGCTTTGGGATTCAAACAGAGGGCCTAGTGGTTTCAATTCACACCTAGCTATGTTTTTGATCCTAGGAGGATTCTAACATCAGCGATGTCATGCGTCTCTCCCCTTCCAGAGGGGCGTGAGGTTATTTTTAAATATCGTGGCTACTGCCATGTGAAATCAAAAGTATGCAGCGATCACTGATCTTGTGCTTTTGGATTCCAACAGAGGCCGTAATTGTTTCGATTCGCACCTAGCTTTGTTTCTGATCCTGGGAGAATTCTAACATCAGCGATGTCATGCTTCTCTCTCCTTTCCGACGGACTTGAGATGTGAAATTAAAAGTAACCAGCGATCACCGAACTCCTGCTTTGTGACTCAAACACAGGGCCGAACGGTTCAGATTGACACCGAGTTTCTGACCCTGGGCGGTTTCTAACTTTCGCGATGTCATGCCTCTCTCTCCTGTCAGAGGGACGTGAGATGTGAAATTAAAAGTAGCCGGCGATGGCGGAGCTCCTTCTTTGGTACTCAAAGAGAGGCCCTAATGTTGTCGATTGACACCGAGTGTCTCAACCTGAGAGGTTGTTAACTTCACCGATGCCATGCTTCTACTTCCTTCCGAGGGGCATGAGGTAATTTTTAAAAATCGCGGCGCCAGTATTGTGAAATTAAAAGTAAGCAAGTGATCGCGGAGCTGGTGCTTTGGGTCTTACAGGGAAAAATGGTTTTTATTGACGCCTAGTTTTTGATAATGGGAGGATTCTAACATCAGCGATGTCATGCTTCTCTCTCCTTTCCGACGGACTTGAGATGTGAAATTAAAAGTAAGCAGCGATCACCGAACTCCTGCTTTGTGACTCAAACACAGGGCCGAACGGTTCAGATTGACACCGAGTTTCTGACCCTGGGCGGTTACTAACTTTCGCGATGTCATGCCTCTCTCTCCTGTCAGAGGGACGTGAGATGTGAAATTAAAAGTAGCCGCCGATGATGGAGCTCCTACTTTGGTACTCAAAGAGAGGCCCTAATGTTCTCGATTGACACCGAATGTCTCAACCTGGGAGGTTGTTAACTTCACCGATGCCATGCTTCTACTTCCTTCCGAGGGGCATGAGGTAATTTTTAAAAATCGCGGCCCCTGTATTGTGAAATTAAAAGTAAGCAAGTGATCGCGGAGCTGGTGCTTTGGGTCTTACAGGGAAAAATGTTTTTTATTGACACCGACTGTATGACGCTGGGAGGATTCTATTATCAGCGATGTCATGCTTCTCTCCCCTTCCAGAGGGGCGTGAGATTGTTTTTAAATATCGCGTCGCCTTATTGTGATATTAAAAGTAGCAGGCGATCGCGGAGCTCTTCCTTGCGGACTGAAAGGGATTGCCTAATGGTATCCATTGAAACCCAGTGTCTGAACCTGGGAGACTGCTAACTTCACCGATGCCATGCTTCTCCCTCCTTTCGGAGTGGCGTGAGGTAATTTTTTTAATATCGCGGCCCCGGTATTGTGAAATTAACAGGAAGCAAGTGATCACGGAGCTGGTGCTTTGCTCTCAGAGGGAAAAATAGTTTTGATTGAGACCGAGTTTCTGACCATGGGAGGCTGCTAACTTTCGCGATCTCATGCTTTTATCCCCTTTAGGAAGGGCGTGAGGTCATTTTTAAATATCTCAGCTCTGGCGATGTGAAATTAAAAGTATGCAGCGATCACTGAGCTTGTGCTTTGGGATTCAAACAGAGGGCCTAGTGGTTTGAATTCACACCGAGCTATGTTTTTGATCCTAGGAGGATTCTAACATCAGCGATGTCATGCTTCCATCCCATTTCGGAAGGGCGTGAGGTCATTTTTAAATATCTCTGCTCTGGCGATGTGAAATTAAAAGTATGCAGCGTCATCACTGAGCTTGTGCTTTGGGATTCAAACAGAGGGCCTAGTGGTTTAAATTCACCTAGCTATGTTTTGATCCTAGGAGGATTCTAACATCAGCGATGTCATGCTTCCATCCCATTTCCGAAGGGCGTGAGGTCATTTTTAAATATCTCTGCTGTGGCGATGTGAAATTAAAAGTATGCAGCGATCACTGAGCTTGTGCTTTGGGATTTAAACAGAGGGCCTAGTGGTTTAAATTCACACCTACCTCTGATTTTGATCCTAGAAGGATTATAACATCAGCGATGTCATGCCCTCTCCTGTTCCAGAGGGGAATGAGGTTATTTTTAAATATCGCGGCTACTGCCATGTGAAATTAAAAGAAGCCAGCGACCTCCCAGCTTGTGCTTTGACACTTCAACAGAGGCCGTAATTGTTTCGATTCACTCCTAGCTATGTTTCTGATCCTGGGAGGATTCTAACATCAGCGATGTCATGCTTCTCTCTCCTTCGGACTGACGTGAGATGAAATTAAAAGTAGTCAGCGATGGCGGAGCTCCTTCTTTGGTACTCAAAGAGAGGCCCTAATGTTGTCGATTGACATCGAATGTCTCAACCTGGGAGGTTGTTAACTTCACCGATGCCATGCTTCTACTTCCTTTCCGAGGGGCGTGAGGTAATTTTTTAAATCGCGCCCCAGTATTGTGAAATTAAAAGTAAGCAAGTGATCGCGGAGCTGGTGCTTTGGGTCTTACAGGGAAAAATGGTTTTTATTGACACCGAGTTTCTGATAATGAGAGGATTCTGACATCAGCGATGTCATGCTTCTCTCTCCTTTCGGACTGACGTGAGATTTGAAATTAAAAGTAGCCAGCGATCACCGAAGTCCTGCTTTGTGACTCAAACACAGGGCCGAACGGTTCAGATTGACACCGAGTTTCTGACCCTGGGCGGCTGCTAACTTTCGCGATGTCATGCCTCTCTCTCCTGTCAGAGGGACGTGAGATGTGAAATTAAAAGTTGCCGGCGATCACTGAGTTTGTGCTTTGGGACTCAAACAGAGTCCCTGATGGTTTCGATTGACACCGACTGTATGGACGCTGGGAGGATTCTAACATCAGCGATGTCATGCTTCTCTCCCTCCAGAGGGGCGTGAGATTGTTTTCAAATATCGCGTCGCCTTATTGTGATATTAAAAGTAGCAGGCGATCGCGGAGCTCCTCCTCATGACTGAAAGGGATTGCCTAATGGTGTCCATTGAAACCCAGTGTCTGAACCTGGGAGACTGCTTACTTCACCGATGCCATGCTTCTCCTCCTTTTCGGAGTGGCGTGAGGTAATTTTTTTAATATCGCGCCCCATATTGTGAAATCAACAGGAAGCAAATGATCACGGAGCTGGTGCTTTGCTCTCAGAAGGAAAAATAGTTTTGATTGAGACCGAGTTTCTGACCTTGGGAGGCTGCTAACTTTCGTGATCTCATGCTTCTATCCCCTTTCGGAAGGGCGTCAGGTCATTTTTAAATATCTCAGCTCTGGCGATGTGAAATTAAAAGTATGCAGCGATGACTGAGCTTGTGCTTTGGTATTCAAACAGAGGGCCTAGTGGTTTGAATTCACACCTAGCTATGTTTTTGATCCTTGGAGGCTGCTAACTTCAGCGATCTCATGCTTCTATCCCCTTTCGGAAGGGCGTGAGGTCATTTTTAAATATCTCTGCTCTGGCGATGTGAAATTAAAAGTATGCAGCGATCACTGAGCTTGTGCTTTGGGATTCAAACAGAGGGCCTAGTGGTTTGAATTCACACCTAGCTAAGTTTTTGATCCTTGGAGGCTGCTAATTTCAGCGATCTCATGCTTCTATCCCCTTTCGGAAGGGCGTGAGGTTATTTTTAAATATCGCGGCTACTGCCATGTGAAATCAAAAGTATGCAGCGATCACTGATCTTGTGCTTTGAGACTCCAACAGAGGCCGTAATTGTTTCGATTCACACCTAGTTTTGTTTCTGAACCTGGGAGGATTCTAACATCAGCGATGTCATGCTTCTCTCTCCTTTCGGACTGACGGGAGATGTGAAATTAAAAGTAGCCAGCGATGGCGGAGTTCCTTCTTTGGTACTCAAAGAGAGGCCCCAATGTTGTCGATTGACAACGAGTGTCTCAACCTGGGAGGTTGTTAACTTCACCGATGCCATGCTTCTACTTCCTTTCCGAGGGGCGTGAGGTAATTTTTTTAAATCGCGGCCCCAGTATTGTGAAATTAAAAGTAAGCAAGTGATCGCGGAGCTGGTGCTTTGGGTCTTGCAAGGAAAAATGGTTTTTATTGACACCGAGTTTTTGATAATGGCAGTATTCTAACATCAGCGATGTCATGCTTCTCTCCCTTTCCAGAGGGGCGTGAGGTTGTTTTTAAACATCGCGTCGCCGTATTGTGATATTAAAAGTAGCAGGCGATCGCGGAGCCCTCCTTAGGGACTGAAAGGGATTGCCTAATGGTATCCATTGAAACCAGTGTCTGAACCTGGGAGACTGCTAACGTCACCGATGCCATGCTTCTCCCTCCTTTCGGAGGGGCGTGATGTAATTTTTTTTTAATATCGCTGCCCCGGTATTGTGAAATTAACAGGAAGCAAGGGATCACAGAGCTGCTGCTTTGGGTCTCAGAGGGAAAATAGTTTTTATTGAGACCGAGTTTGTGACCCTGGGACGCTGTTAACTTCAGCGATCTCATGCTTAAATCCCCTTTCAGAAGGGGCGTTTGGTCATTT
>CM032898.1:25452646-25472021 GCA_019176425.1 Megalops atlanticus
GAAGACATATGGATTAAAATATTGGGGAAAAGTGGAAAAAGGTCTGAATGGAGTATGCTATAGGCCACCAGCCTCAGACAGTACTGTCAACAGTATGCTCTTTGATAATATTAAGCTAGCATGTCAGGAGGGTGAGACAATAGTAATGGGGGACTTCAATTACCCTTCAATTAATTGGGAAGCTGTGTCAGGTCAAGGCAAATGTGAGGAATAGTTTTTGGATGTTGTAAATGACTGTTTTTTGATACAGTCTGTTACTGAACCCATAAGAGAGAACACAATTCTGGATCTGGTTCTGTGTAATAATCCTGATAGAATCAGCAGTACTGAGGTAGGGGAACCTCTCGGAACAAGTGACCATAGTTCAACCACATTTGAAGTTTTTTTGGCATGTTAAGTCTGCATTCTCAAATACTAGAGTATTCAACTTTAGACGAGCTAACTTTATTAAGATGCGTGATTACACAAGGAATATAAACTGGGTACCTCTTCTAGATGGAAAAACTGTGAAAGAAATGTGGTGTATTTTTAAAACGATTATTCTGGATGTACAGCGTAAATTCATTCCGCAAGTGAGAAAAGGGAAGCTGAAAAAGAAGCATCCACAGTGGATGAATAAGTCCTTACGCGACAGTTTGAAACAAAAAAGGAAATTATTTAGAAAATACAAGTTGGAGAGCTCAGAGAGTAATAAGATTGAATACAGTAATATGCAAGCTCAAGTTGAGAAAAAATAAGGGAAGGTAAAAGGCGTTTTGAAAGACAAATTGCACTAGATGCAAAGAGCAACTCTAAACGCTTTATTCAATATTACGGTCGAAAAAGGATAGTTAAGGATGAAATAAGAGGTATAAAAAATAAGGATGGAATTATGGTTTATGATAACAAAGCTATTGCTGATACACTAAACAGTTACTTTGTGGAGAGTTTCACTAGTGAAGTGTTTTCGCATATGCCTTTAGGTGCAGTCAGTTCTCAGAGACTTATGGAGGAAATTGATTTAAATGATGCAGAAGTACTAGATAAACTTCAAAACTTAAAACAAATAAGGCAGCAGGCCCTGATGGAATATATCCAAGAGTTCTCAGAGAACTAGCAGAGGTAGTTTACAAGCCTCTGACAGTTATTTTTAAGCAATCCCTTAAAACTGGAGAAATGCCAGATGACTGGAAACATGGCAGTGTAGTACCTATCTACAAGAAGGGAGACCGGACTGATCCAGGAAATTATAGGCCTGTCAGTTTAACTTGTATCGCATGCAAAATACTGGAATCCATCATTAGGGATCATTTGGAATTATTCCTGGAACAAAATGGTGTCTTAAATGATAGCCAACATGGTTTTCGCAGAGGGAGGTCATGCTTAACAAACCACCTGGACTTCTTTGAGGAAGCTACATCATGTTTGGACTCAAACCAAGCTTACGATATTATCTGTTTGGACTTTCAAAAGGCATTTGACGAAGTTCCGCATGAGAGGCTCATATTGAAAATGAAATCTGCAGGAATTACAGGAGCTATCATTGAGTGGGTTCAAAGTTGGTTGTCTAGTAGAAGGCAGACTGTAACTGTGGGAGAAATAGTATCAGAACAGGGTCCTGTATGAAGTGGAGTCCCGCAGGGATCGGTGTTGGGGCTATTTTTTATATACATAAATGATCTCGATGCAGAGGTTAGTAGTAAAATAGTAAAATTTGCAGATGATACAAAACTAGGGGGTCTAGCCAACAGTATAGAATCAACTAAGGTAATACAGGAAGACCTAAACATCATCCAAAAGTGGTCAGATACCTGGCAAATGACATTCAATTTAGATAAATGTAAAGTCTTGCATGTGGGAAATAAGAACCTTAGACAAGACTACTTCATGGGTGGAAAAAAACTAGAATGTGCTCAATTTGAAAAAGACTTGGGAGTAATAGTTGATCCAAGCTTAACAGGATCTAGATAGTGTGCTGTAGCAGTAAAAAAGGCCAACAGGATGCTGGGATATATAGCCAAAAGTATTGAGTATAAATCTAAGGAGGTTATATTGAAATTATACAATGCCTTAGTCAGACCTCACTTGGAATACTGTGTGCAGTTTTGGGCACCGCACTATAAAAAAGATATTGAAGCTCTTGAAAAAGTTTAAAGAAAGGCAACTAAATTAGTTCCTGGCATGAAATATAAAAGCTACGAGGAAAGACTCAAGTTACTTAACCCATTTAGACTTAGCGAGAGGAGGCTTAGGGGTGATGTAATTGAGGTTTTAAAATTTCTAAAAGGATTGAATAAGGTTAACTATAATAGATTTTTTAGGGTGAGTTCAGTCTGTAGAACAAGAGGACATAAATGGAAACTAGTAAAGAGTAAGTTCCGCACCGATATAAGGAAATAATATTTTACACAAAGAGTTATCAATGCATGGAATAGGTTGCCAGGTCATGTAGTTGGGGCAGAGACCCTTGCTGTGTTCAAGTCTAGACTTGATGTAGTTTTGGATACTCTTTAATTAAGAAATGACGAGCTTAGTTGGGCCAAATGGCCTGTTCTCGTCATAATATGTTCTTATGTTCATCCACAAATGTATATTGTGTTCATAGAACGTAATAAAGACAGACTTTGGTTCGTTTAGATGGAAATGTGTGGCATGGGTAAATTACGTTCATTCAACACATTATTTTTTCAAGTGTAATGGTTTTGATTGACACCGAGTGTCTGACCCTGTGAGGCTGCTAACTTCAGCGATGTCATTCTTCTCTCTCCTGTCGGAAGGACGTGAGGTCATTTTTAAGTATAGCGGCACCGCCATGTGAAATTAAAAGTAGCCAGCGACCACCGAACTTGTGCTTTGGGACTCAAACAGAGGCCCTAATGGTTTCGATTGACACCTAGCTATGTTTCTGATCCTGGGAGGATTCTAACATCAGTGTGGTCATGCCTCTGAGAGCTTTTCTGGCCTTTTTACTGGAAACTTTGTGTTGAGTGAATATCTTAAAAGAATCGCTTTTGGACTGTTCCTTCTTCTGGGACTGTTTCTGAGCATTCTGCTGGAAACTTTGTGTTGATTGATTATGTTCCCTCTGAATCTTTTTTGGACTGTGAAAGTGCATTTGATGAGGGTTTCTCCCATTCTAGAGGGGCGTGGGAACTTTTTGTTGAGTGATTATGTGCCTTGTGAATTAAAAGTTTGGACACTGAAAGTGCATCTGCATGGGGACTGGCATTCGGTGGGCCCTTTGTGTTTCCATTATGTGCAGTAGAATCCCTGTTTGGACTCTGAAAGTGCATCTGCATTCTGCCCTCCATGCCTCCCTCTTTTTATCATATTTTCAGCAGAAGGAGGGGTCCCCTGAGGCCTAGCACCTTAAGTTTTTCCAACTTAATGAGTTGTTTCATAGTATAATGAAAACAATGTTTTGGAAAGGTCAGTGCTCACTTTGATAATCTTTAAAGTTGAAAAAACACATATGTTGTACAGGACATAACACACTCACTACCTACACACATACACTCACACCCCTGCAGACTGGGGAGGTTTAACCCCATTCAGAGACTATTCCCCCAGCCCAGGACAATCGCAGGTGCCTGCTTTGGCCCTCCAACAGAGGGCCTAATGGTTTCCTTGACACGGAGTTTCTGACCTTGGGAGGCTGCTAAGGAAAGGATGTCATGCTTTGGCAGGCCTTTCAGAAGGGCATGAGGTCATTTTTAAATATTGCACTCACACATTGTGAAATTAAAACACACACACACATGAAACAAACAAAAAAAGCTTTGGGAGTCTTACAGAGGCCTGATAGTTTTGGTTGACACCGAGTTTCTGAAAAACAGGAGGCTGCGGAGGGCACGCGGTCATGTTCTCACTGTGTCGGAGGGACGTGAGCTCAGTTTTTCGGCTCCTCCTACCGCCATGTGAAATTAAAAGAGGCCTGGGCTCCATTGAGCTTGTGCTTTGGGACTCCAACAGAGGCAAAATTGTTTCTACCCCAGCACCTAGCTATGTTTCTACCTGGGAGGATCAACATCACCCCAATGCTCCCTGCAGGGCGTGAGGTTATTTTTAAATGTCACGGCCCCAGCATTGCGGAATCTCCCCGTACCAGGCGCCCAGTTCCCTCTTTGGGACTCCAACAGAGGCCCTAATGGTGTCGATTGACACCGATTGTCTGAACCTGGGAGTCTGCTGACTCCACCGATGTCATGCTTCTCTCCGCCTCGGGATCTGCCGCCAGGAAGGCCCGTGGTCCACTCCGCCCCGCCCGATGACATGGGACAACACACACCATGCAGCCCAACACAAACCTCAAAAGCAAAAAAAGAAAGGAGGAGAAAGAAAAAAAGGGAATTAAACTAACAAAAAGAAAATGAGTTCCCGGAGATCGCGGACCGGGAAATTTATCAAAACTAAACCAAAAAGCTACAAGAAACCCCCAACTGATTCCCCAAAGTAGCCGGCTCCTCAAAAAAACCTAAACCAAAAAAATGTCTAAAACTCCCGTGCGCAGAGCCTTCTTCCTTGGCGTCCCTGCCCAACTAAGCCTCACAACCCTCCTAAATACCTGCCCGGCGCCCTAATCAGGAACAAGGAGCAGCTGTGAGCCCACACTCCAGCCGAAGCCGCCGCCCAAAAGCCAATCAAACACTCATTCAATTTGCCCTGGAATGCGTGCTACCGACGCCTCACCCACTTATCTCCAGGGAATCCAGCCCAGCCAGTTAACTCTGTCAGCACTCCTGACAGATTTCCCCCCCGCTTTGCATGTAGTCGTCCCGACTACATCTCATCTCTGTACCGGTGCGGGGGCTGCTCTCTCGTCTCACGAGTAGAGCGACGGAGGGGCACTTTGTCCGGCTGCTCAGGGGGTCCTGCCACCGCCCCCTGCGGCTGCTCCTCTAGGGGAACAACGGGCCCACCCACCGGCCCTCGGATCGGGACCCACACTGGACCCCAGGTCCAGCCACCTTCCACTGGCTTCGGAACCCGGGGGACCTCCTCCTCACGACGGGGCTCCTCCCAGACGTCACCCACCGGGCAGGCGCGCAGATTGTTCCGGTGCAGGGTCCGCTCCTCCCCTCCATCCTCCGGCCGGACCACATACACCGAACGGTCGGGCTGCACCTGACGCAACACAACAAATGGCCGGGGATTCCAACGTGGGGCCAGATTACCATGCCCTCGCCGCCGAAAGTTTCTCACCAACACCCGGTCGCCTGGCAACAAGGGAACATCCCGAGCCCGCCGATCATACCTCCCCTTGTTCCGGGACTGCTGGTGACGCGCTGCCTCCCTTACTCTCTGGTACACTCGTGAGAGTGTCTGGTGGTACTCCTTCACCCATCCTTCCAACGTCCATTTCCGGGTGGGGGCAGCACATTCAAGGCCAGATCGACTGGCAACCGGGCGTGGCACCCCATCAGGACAAAGTGCGGGACAAACCCTGTGCTGCCGTGCACGGCGTTGTTATAAGCCTGCACCAGGGCCGGCAGGAGCTCTGGCCACCGGGACTGCTCTTCCACTCGCAAAGAGCCCAAAAGCGACAGCAGAGTCTGGTTGAACCTTTCACAGGCTCCGTTACCCTGTGGATGGTAGGGGGTGGTGCGAGTCTTAGTGCAGCCGTAGAGCTCGCAGAAAGAAGCGACCAAGGAGGACTCGAACGCCGCCCCTCAGTCCGAGAGGAGCCGCTCGGGGCAGCCCCAGTGCTGCACCACTGCACCCCACAGTGCCCAAACAGCTGTTCCAGCTGACTGATTCTTCACGGGCACCGCCCACCCGTACCTGGAAAATAAATCCGTTAATAGGAGCAGGTAGGGGTACGGATCGCCGGGGCGCCCCAGCGCCAGATGATACATGGCCACCACCTGTAAGGGGTAGGAGGTGGAGAGGGGGACAAGGGGGGCCCTCACCTCCGGGCCAGCCTTGGCCACCACGCACTGGCTGCACTCGGAGGTCCACTGCCGCACGTCGGCCCCCAACCCAGGCCAGAAAAACCGGCAGCCTCCACCTTATTAGCCCCCAAGTGCCCCAGCGCCTGGTGAAACCGCTGCCAGACCCCTCGAGCCTCCTTCCGGGGCACCAGGATCTGCCACAGCATATCCCCCTCGGCCGGATCCTGCACCCGGCGGTATAGGACCCCCCCACTTAAATGGAGCCGCTCCCACTCTCTCCACCACCTACCTTCCTCTGGTGGCACCTTCTTCCGCTCCTCCCGCTGGGGGGGCTCCCCACGCTCCAACCGTCCAACCAGAGGCCGCAGATGTTCATCCTCCCGCTGCAAGACTCCCCAGTCCCACGCGCCTTCAGCTGCGGCGCCTCCATCCTGTACCACACACAACCCCCCCATCCCCAGGCAGTTGGGACAGCGTGTCCGCGTTGGCATTGTGGGACACTGGACGATACCTTATCTCCAGGTCATAGCTCGCTAACTGAGCTACCCACCGCTGCTCAGTTGCCCCCAAGGCGTGCTGTTCCCAGATGCACCAGGGGGTTGTGGTCGGTAAAGACCGTGACCTTAGCTCCCCAAAGGTAGTCCTTGAACTTCTCGGTCACGGCCCACTTCAGCGCCAGCAGCTCCAACTTGAAAGCGCTGTAGCTCTGGTCATTCCTCTGGGGAGAGTGCAGACTCCGGCTGGCGTAGGCGATCACCCGCTCCTTCTCCTCCTGGACCTGCGACAACACAGCCCCCAGCCCGTCCATGCTGGCGTCCGTATACAAACGGAAGGGGAGCGCAAAGTCAGCATACACCAGGACTGGGGCGGAGAGCAGGGTAGCCTTCAACTCCCCAAAGGCTCGCTGGCACTCCGGGCCCCACTCTACCCGCTGTGCGCGCTTAGCCCAAGCTGCAGTTCTCACCAGCAACCGATGCAGGGGCGCTGCGATCTTAGCGAAAGTGGGGATGAACCGTCGATAATAGCCGGCAAAGCGGAGAAACGCCCTCACCTGGTGTCTCGGGCACCGGCCAGTCCCGGACCACAGCTGTCTTCTCAGGATCTGTGGCCACCCCTGCCCCGCTGACAATATGGCCCAAGTAACGCACCTCCCTTCACAGCAGTTTGCACTTCTGGGACTGCAGCTTGAGCCCGAACCGCTCAAAACCGTTTCCAAATGCTGCAGATGGGTCTGGAAGTCTGGGGAAAAGACCACAACATCATCAAGATAAATCAGTAGAGAGTCGTGCACCATGTCCCCCAGACACCGCTGCATCAAGTGCTGAAAGGTGGCAGGTGCATTGCAAAGTCCGAACGCCACTGATTCAAACTGATATAGGCCAACAGGAGTGGCAAAGGCAGTCTTCTCACGGTCCTGTGGGTCCACCGCCACCTGCTAATACCCACTCGCCAGATCTAAAGTGGAGTACCACTCCGCCCGCTTCATCGCGGTTAATGACTCCTCGATCCGGGGGAGCGGGTGGGCGTCCTTGTGGGTAACAGCATTGAGGTGGCGGTAGTCCACACAGAACCGCCACGTGCTGTCCTTTCTAACAAGGACCACGGGGGCGGCCCAGGGACTAGAACTCTCGGTCACTATCCCACTTTCCAGCATCCCCTGCAACCGGGCTCGCAGCTCGGGATACAGTCCAGGAGGCAGCGGGCGATACCTCTCCCGGCATGGGGGAGCATTACCAGTAGGGATGCGGTGGTACACCGCATCTGTGCATCCAAAGTCCTCCTCGTGGGCCGCAAACACTGCCACCCACCGCTGCAGCAATTCCTGCGCCTGGCGGTGCTGGTCCGGCGTGAGCCCCTCCAAGTGGGGGCAGCGGACTTCCCACCCCTAACGGCGCCTGGACAGTCCCCACACCAACTTCCACCACCCCAGGATGGGGGCTTTGCAGCACCACGTCGCACTCACTCCTCACCTGTGAGAGATCAATGCAGGACACGGTCGCCAATGGGCGCCGTCGGGGTAAAGTCAAGGGATGGGGGTGCACATTTAACTTGTGCCAGATCAGCACGCTCCTCTGTACGCTCCAGGTCACCTTCGATGATTACAAGCTTTCGTGCTACCTTCTCATATTTTCGGTCAGCCTTCTCCGCAATTTGCTTTGCCTCCTTTAGTTGTATCTCCTGCAACTCCGTTTGTTCTTCGTCCTTGGCAGCTCTGTTTTCGATGATCTTCATGCCTCTCTCGCTCTCATCGGCGGCCTTCTCCGCTTCCTCCAGCTTCTGCAGGACCCCAGCCAGTCGCTCCTGGGCCCGGTCCAGCTCCTGCTCCATAAGCTGGCACCTTCTCACGAGAGATGCGACATCACTCTCAGCCATATTCAGTCTTTTCAGTGCTCCACCCGAAATACCTGTGCAGGCACCCAACTGAAAAAAATTCCGGCGAACCACTGGAAGCGGGGCAGGGCGGGAAAACAGTTGCTCCATCACAGCCCACAGGATGGCGACCGTGTTGCGCTGCTCCGCCCATACCAGCAACACCTCCCGGCGGGCGTGCCCCTCCAAGGGCCCCAGGAGAAAGTCCACCCATTGCTCCTCTGTGAGCCCCTGAGCATAGCTTGTACCTGAGCCCGCCATTCCCCATACTTGACCGGGCCTTCCTCCCCGGAGAACTTGGGGACCCACGGTGCACACATAAACCAGGGGATGGCAACCCCAACGGGTGAGGGCGCCACAGCAGCTCCGTCCTAACCATCCATAATTAGTGGTTGTAATGGGTGGATCCTGCCGACTACGCCAAAATCAATTGGGTGTCAGGAGCGGCGTAAGCTCACCCCTGAGGCCCAACCGGTCTTTTACCCTTTTGGGATCCACCCACCACAAAGGACGCCAGGACAATGTATGTAGCAAAGAAAGCGAGACTTTATTCACAAATAATTTTAAAAAACACGGCAGACGAACAGGGACACCAGGGGGTTGTGGTCGGTAAAGACCGTGACCTTAGCTCCCAAAGGTAGTCCTTGAACTTCTCGGTCACGGCCCACTTCAGCGCCAGCAGCTCCAACTTGAAAGCGCTGTAGCTCTGGTCATTCCTCTGGGGAGGGTGCAGACTCCGGCTGGCGTAGGCGATCACCCGCTCCTTCTCCTCCTGGACCTGCGACAACACAGCCCCCAGCCCGTCCATGCTGGCGTCCGTATACAAACGGAAGGGGAGCGCAAAGTCAGCATACGCCAGGACTGGGGCGGAGAGCAGGGTAGCCTTCAACTCCCCAAAGGCTCGCTGGCACTCCGGGCCCCACTCTACCCGCTGTGCGCGCTTAGCCCAAGCTGCAGTTCTCACCAGCAACCGATGCAGGGGCGCTGCGATCTTAGCGAAAGTGGGGATGAACCGTCGATAATAGCCGGCAAAGCGGAGAAACGCCCTCACCTGGTCTCGGCACTGCCAGTCCGGACCACAGCTGTCTTCTCAGGATCTGTGGCCACCCCCGCCCCGCTGACAATATGGCCCAAGTAACGCACCTCCCTTCACAGCAGTTTGCACTTCAGAGACTGCAGCTTGAGCCCGAGCCGCTCAAAAACCGTCTCCAAATGCTGCAGATGGGTCTGGAAGTCTGGGGAAAAGACCACAACATCATCAAGGTAAATCAGTAGAAAGTTGTGCACCATATCCCCCAGACACCGCTGCATCAAGTGCTGAAAGGTGGCAGGTGCATTGCAAAGTCCAAACGCCATTCGTTCGAACTGATATAGGCCGACAGGAGTGGCAAAGGCAGTCTTCTCATGGTCCTGTGGGTCCACCGCCACCTACTAATACCCACTCGCCAGATCTAAAGTGGAGTACCACTCCGCCCGCTTCATTGCGGTTAATGACTCCTCGATCCGGGGGAGCGGGTGGGCGTCCTTGTGGGTAACAGCATTGAGGCGGCGGTAGTCCACACAGAACCGCCACGTGCTGTCCTTTCTAACAAGGACCACGGGGGCGGCCCAGGGACTAGAACTCTCGGTTACCATCCCACTTTCCAGCATCCCCTGCAACCGGGCTCGCAGCTCGGGATACAGTCCAGGAGGCAGCGGGCGATACCTCTCCCGGCATGGGGGAGCATTACCAGTAGGGATGCGGTGGTACACCGCATCCGTGCATCCAAAGTCCTCCTCGTGGGCCGCAAACACTGCCACCCACCGCTGCAGCAATTCCTGCGCCTGGCGGTGCTGGTCCGGCGTGAGCCCCTCCAAGTGGGGGCAGCGGACTTCCCACCCCTAACGGCGCCTGGACAGTCCCCACGCCAACTTCCACCACCCCAGGATGGGGGCTTTGCAGCACCACGTCGCGCTCACTCCTCACCTGTGAGAGATCAATGCAGGACACGGTCGCCAATGGGCGCCGTCGGGGTAAAGTCAAGGGATGGGGGTGCACATTTAACTTGTGCCAGATCAGCACGCTCCTCTGTACGCTCCAGGTCGCCTTCGATGATTACAAGCTTTCGTGCTACCTCCTCATATTTTCGGTCAGCCTTCTCCGCAATTTGCTTTGCCTCCTTTAGTTGCATCTCCTGCAACTCCGTTCGTTCTTCGTCCTTGGCAGCTCTGTTTTCGATGATCTTCATGCCTCTCTCGCTCTCATCGGCGGCATTCTCTGCTTCCTCCAGCTTCTGCAGGACCCCAGCCAGTCGCTCCTGGGCCCGGTCCAGCTCCTGCTCCATAAGCTGGCACCTTCTCGCGAGAGATGCGACATCACTCTCAGCCATATTCAGTCTTTTCAGTACTCCACCCGAAATACCTGTGCACGCAACTGAAAAAAATTCCGGCGAACCACTGGAAGCGGGGCAGGGTGGGAAAAGTTCCTCCATCACAGCCCACAGGAGGGCGACTATGTTGCGCTGCTCCGCCCGTACCAGCAACACCTCCCGGCGGGCGTGCCCCTCCAAGGCCCCCAGGAGAAAGTCCACCCATTGCTCCTCTGTGAGCCCCTGAGCATAGCTTGTACCTGAGCCCGCCATTCCCCATACTTGACCGGGCCTTCCTCCCCGGAGAACTTGGGGACCCACGGTGCACACATAAACCAGGGGATGGCAACCCCAACGGGTGAGGGCGCCACAGCAGCTGGCCCTAACCATCCATAATTAGTGGTTGTAATGGGTGGATCCTGCCGACTACGCCAAAATCAATTGGGTGTCAGGAGCGGCGTAAGCTCACCCCTGAGGCCCAACCGGTCTTTTACCCTTTTGGGATCCACCCACCACAAAGGACGCCAGGACAATGTATGTAGCAAAGAAAGCGAGACTTTATTCACAAATAATTTTAAAAAACACGGCAGACGAACAGGGACACCAAGACTCACTACTCCCCCAGCCTGGTTCGCTCCCCTCCCCCAACCTGCTGTCCCCTCCAGAGACTCCTCCCCCCCAGCCTGGGACAACCCGCAGGTATGGGCAACCCCCTCACAGCACACCACACACACACACCACTCGGACCGCTCAGGTCTTCTCCCACACCCACGCGTGCTATTAACCACTCTGGCCCTTCCTGCGCCCAACCCCACCTTGGGAAGGGGGGTCTCGCTCGGCCGACTTGACAGGAAAGGAGGGGTTGCACCACTGGGGCAGGCACTCGCACACACACGCACACACATGAAACAAACAAAAAACAATAATGGTGGGATGTAGCTTGGCCTGCGCCTCGCTGCCGGACCTGACTACATCCCAAAAAAAAAAAACCCCAAAAAAAAAGTGGCGGAGGGCACGCTCTTGTTCTCGCTGTCAGGCACCCAGGCTGCTACCTTCAGCGATGTCATGCTTCTCTCTCCTTTCGGAAGGGCGTGAGGTCATTTTTAAATATCGCAGCTCTGGCGATGTGAAATTAAAAGTATGCAGCGATCACTGATCTTGTTCTTTGGGACTCAAACAGAGGCCCTAATGGTTTCGATTGACACCGACTGTCTGAACCTGAGAGGCTGCTAACTTCAGCGATATCATGCTTCTCCCTCCTTTCGGACTGAGGTGAGATGTGAAATTAAAAGTAGCCGGCGATCGCCGAGCTCGTGCTTTGGGATTCAAACAGAGGGCCTAATGGTTTCAATTCACACCTAGCTATGGTTCTGATTCTAGGTGGATTCTAACATCAGCGATGTCATGCTTCTCTCCCCTTCCAGAGGGGCGTGAGGTTATTTTTAAATGTCGCGGCTACCACCATGTGAAATTAAAAGAAGCAAGCAACCACCGAGCTTGTGCTTTGGGACTCCAACAGAGGCCGTAATTGTTTCGATTCACTCCTAGCTATGTTTCTGATCCTGGGAGAATTGTAACATCAGTGATGTCATGCTTCTCTCTCCTTCGGACGGACGTGAGAAGTGAAATTAAAAGTAGCTGGCGATGGTGGAGCTTCTTCTTTGGGACTCAAACAGAGGCCCTAATGTTGTCGATTGACACCGAGTGTCTGAACCTGGGAGGCTGCTAACTTCACCGATGTCATGCTTGTCTCTCCTTTCGGAGGCGCGTGAGGTAATTTTGGATTATCGCGGCCCCAGCATTGTGAAATTAAAACTAAGCAAGTGATCGCGGAGCTGGTGCTTTGGGTCTTAGAGGGGCTAATGGTTTCCATTAACACCGAGTTTCTGATCCTGGGAGGCTGCTAACTTCAGCGATGTCATGCTTCTCTCTCCTTTCGGAAGGGCATGAGGTCTTTTTGAAATATCTCAGCTCTGGCGATGTGAAATTAAAGGTATGTAGCAATCACTGATCTTGTGCTTTGGGACTCAAACAGAGGCCCTAATGGTTTCGATTGACACCGACTGTCTGACCCTGGGAGGATTCTAACATCAGCGATGTCATGCTTCTCTCTCTTTTCGGACGGGCGTGACGTTATTTTTAAATATCGCGGCTCTTGCATTGTGATATTAAAAGTAGCAGGTTGATCGCGGAGCTCCTGCTTGGGGACTGAAACGGAGGGCCTAATGATTTCCATTGAAACCCAGTGTCTGAACCTGGGAAGCTGCTAACTTCAACGATGTAATGCTCTCTCTCCTTTCGGAGGGGCGTGATGTCATTTTTAAATATCTCAGCTCTGGCGATGTGAAATTAAAAGTATGCAGCAATCGCTGAGCTTGTGGTTTGGGACTCGTAACAATTGGGGGCTCGACCGGGATCTGTTCCTTGTGATTGGGATGCTTTTCCGGAATTTAACGTACAGGACGAAGATCATTATTTGCTGTATTGTTGCAGTGTGCCATTGTGGGGGGTGAGAAACTTCTGAATAAGAGAGCGGGTTTGTGTCCTGTTTTGCTGCGGTGACATTAGGCGTCTAGTAATACTGCATTTTAGAGCAAATATTCTGCTGGACTTCACTGGGTATTATTGCGGTTGGTCCGAGTATTTTAAACCTTGGCACTTATACTGGTTGTAGGACTTTACTGTAGCATGATGAGCTCTGATTTTGAGCCGGCCGAATTTCTAGGGAGTGGAAAAGTTTTGCGGCTCAGAGACTGGTGTCAATTAAAAAAAGCAGAGCTGCATAAAGTAGCGACATACTTAAATCTTCCCTGTCAGGCTGATATGGGTCGGACTGTGGCGGGGAACCACTGGATAATGCCACTCGTTTGCAGCTAGAGAAAATGGGTGTGGAGTATGAACTGGAATTTAAAAGATTAGAGTTGCAATCGCGGAAACTCTCAGACACTGAGAGGTTCGATGTAGCAAAAAACATGCGGTTGGTTCCAAAGTTCAATGAAAGCGAAATTGAAGTATTTTTCCTTTCATTTGAAAAAGTAGCTAATTGTCTTAAGTGGCCTGAGATATACTGGCCATTGCTGGTTCAAACTGCTTTTACAGGGAAGGCGCAAGAGGTCTACTCCTCTTTGGATGCGGAGCAGTCAGCAGATTACCGTAAAATAAAGGATTTAGTGTTGGCTAGCTATGCATTGGTCCCGGAGGCTTACAGACAGCGATTCCGAACTTTACAACGTAGATCGGGGGAGTCGCATTTAGAATTTGCGAGGCAAAAGGAAACGGCATTTGACAGGTGGTGCAGAGCTAACAAAATTAACAATGATTTTGAGAACCTCAGACAGCTTATTCTGTTGGAAGATTTTAAAAACAGCGTAGCCTTGAACGTTAAAACACATCTGGATGATCTTAAAGCCGATACCCTAAAGAAAGCTGCTGTGGTTGCTGACGATTATGAGCTCTCACACCGGTCTGATTTTGTTTCTGCTAAAGCGCAGGCTTCCAAATGGTTTAACAAGGGGCCTCTGGGGAATAATCCCAGTGGAGGTCTATCTAGTAGCCAGGAATCAAGTTCTGAGGGGTATCGTTCATCAGGCTCTTTTCCCTCCACCCTAGTATGTTATTATTGCCGAAAATCAGGGCACATGAAATCCAGATGCCCTAAGTTACAACAGAGGAGCCAGAAGTTTTCCCCGAAGTCAGTTGGTTTGGTGTCCAACATGGCTGCTCCTAATGAAGTGAGGGGAATGGGTTCAATAGTCCCGTCTGCATATCAAGGGTTCATTTCAGAAGGGTCAGTCATTCCAGTGGGTAGTGAGAGGGAGTTCCCAGTTGTTATTTTGCGGGACACGGGCGCTGTTCAGTCGTTGGTTGTTGGAGATCTGGGATGGGATGACGGTAGCTCACTGAAAACCTGTGCGTTGATTCAGGGCGTGGGTGGGCATTTTGTGTCTGTCCCTCTTCATTGTTTCCAGCTCAAGTCCAATATAATAAATGGTCCCATAACGGTTGGGGTGGTGTCGTCGCTGCCGATTCCTGGTGTGACATTCCTGCTGGGGAATGATTTGGCAGGGGATAAAGTTTGTGTCAGCCCCCTAGTGACGGAGGCTCCAGTGTTTTCTCCTACAACTGAGGCCCTGCAGGAGGAGTTCCCAGGGTTGTTCCCAGCCTGTGTGGGGACTCGCTCACAGGCCCGCATAGCTACTGAAGCACAGGATGTGGGGGTGCCGTCTGAAACAGAGGCGATCCTGGCAGAAACGTTCTTTGCTAGGCTAGATGATTCAGAGCAGAGATTTGCACGGGATGATCTGATCGAAGCACAGCAGCATGATCCTGACATCAAAAGTCTGTATGAAACAGCCATGACGGGTGAGGAGATTGAGAAAGAGTCTGAAGGGTTTTATTTAAATAATGGTGTAGTGATGCGCAAATGGCGAGCGCCAGAATGTCCGGCAGAGGAGGGCTGGAAGGTTTTTCATCAAATTGTGTTGCCAGGATGTTATAGGGATGAAATTCTGAGATTAGCTCATGAGATGCCTATGGGGGGTCATTTAGGCATCAGGAAAACCCAAGCTAAAGTCCTTCGGTATTTGTACTGGCCAAAGATGCATAAAGATTTAGTGTCCTTTTGTAGAACCTGTCATGCTTGCCAAATTGTAGGAAAACCAAATCAAGTCATCCCTCCAGCTCCCCTGGTCCCTGTGCCAGCTTTTGATGAACCCTTTAGTCGCGTCTTGGTGGACTGTGTGGGGCCCTTGCCCAAGACAAAAAGGGGAAACCAGTACATCTTGACTATAATGGACCTTGCTACTAGATTCCCTGAAGGGGTTCCCTTAAGGAACATTACAGCCAGGTCAGTTCTGGATGCCCTACCGACATTTTGTACTCAATATGGGCTTCCCAAGGAA
Source organism: Megalops atlanticus (assembly GCA_019176425.1). Taxonomy (NCBI): domain Eukaryota; kingdom Metazoa; phylum Chordata; class Actinopteri; order Elopiformes; family Megalopidae; genus Megalops; species Megalops atlanticus. The sequence continues at coordinate 25,468,136 of CM032898.1, forward strand.
ATCCAGTCAGATCAGGGATCCAATTTTATGTCTGGGGTTTTCCAGGAGATTATGGTTGAACTGGGCATCACCCAGTTTACGTTCTCCATCTACCATCCGCAGTCTCAGGGAGCACTTGAGAGACATCACCAGACTCTGAAAACAATGATCCGCACCTACTGTGTCGAATACCCTGAAGATTGGGACAAGAGTGTTCCTTTTCTGTTGTTTGCTATCCGTGATGCTGTCAATGAGTCCACGGGCTTTAGTCTGTTTGAGTTGGTGTATGGACATGAAGTCAGGGGTCCTTTGAAGCTGGTGAAAGAGCAGTTTTTAGCTCAAGACCAGGAGGTCAACTTACTGGATTATGTGTCAGAATTTAAGGCCCGGTTAAAGTCAGCCTGTGCTGTGGCTAAGATGAACCTTAAGGGGGCACAGGAAAAGATGAAAGCTGCCTATGACAGGGATGCAAAGGCTCGGAGTTTTAGTGTGGGGGACAAGGTTTTGGTACTTCTGCCTCTTCCTGGAGACCCTCTGAAGGCCCGTTTCAGTGGACCATACATTATTGTGGAGAAATGTAGTGATGTAAATTATGTAATTAGTACTCCTGACCGCAGGAAGACCAAACCCCTTTGCCACATTAATATGTTGAAATTCTATTATGAACGTGAAGGTAACCCTGTTTGTGTGATTAGTCCTGTGGGAGGGGAAGGTCAAACTGACACTGAGCCTCAGGGTCGGTTGAAGGAAGGACCTCCTGAACCTCGTTTGTCAAATAGTGATGTTCTAGCGGATCTGGAGAGCGTGTTGGGCCATTTGACTCCTGAACAGAGGATTGATGTGAGGAAGCTGGTGCAACAGTATCCGTCTCTGTTTGCAGATTCCCCAGGGTTAACAACTCTGGCAGTTCATAACGTGGACACAGGCGATGCAGCTCTTGTTAAGCAGCATCCATACAGGGTGAACCCTAGTAAATTAGCTAAAATTAAAGAAGAAATCAAGTATATGCTTGATCATAACATCATTGAGCCCAGTGGGAGTGATTGGAGTTCACCGGTGGTGGCTGTACCAAAGCCAGATGGTTCCCTACGATTGTGTATAGATTATAGAAAAGTAAACGCACTGTCAAAATCAGACTCCCATCCAATGCCTAGGATAGAGGACTGCATTGACCGCATTGGTGGAGCAAAGTATGTATCCAAGTTTGACCTTCTGAAGGGATATTGGCAGGTGCCACTGTCAGATCATACAAAGGAGGTGTCCGCATTTGTTACACCTGATGCTTTATATAAGTGTCGAGTCCTTCCTTTTGGATTTAAGAATGCTCCGGCCTCTTTTCAAAGGCTGATGAATCAGATTACCGAGGGCCTGTCTAACTGCGTGACCTATATTGATGATGTGGTTGTTCACAGCGACACATGGGACGAGCATGTTGACCATGTGGCACAATTTTTTGAGAGACTTGCCTATGCTGGGCTTGTCATCAACCTTCCCAAAAGTGATTTTGGTAAAGGTAAAGTGATATATCTAGGTCATGTGGTGGGACAGGGTTGGGTGTGTCCTCGGTCTGCAAAAATTCAGGCAATTTCAGACCTTCCCATTCCCCGAACACGTAAAGAGGTACGGCGTATGCTAGGTATGTGTGGCTTCTATCGGAAGTTCGTTCCCAATTTTGCCATCATCACAGAACCCTTGACCAATCTCATGAGAAAGTCTGTCAAGTTTAATTGGACGGATGAATGTCAGTTGCCCTTCACAAGGCTGAAAGGAGAAATACTCACGTGTGAGCCAGTATTGATTGCTCCTAATTTTTCCAAACCCTTTAAGTTGGCTGTCGATGCCTACAATGTGGGGGTAGGGGCAGTGTTACAAGAGGATAGGGCAGGGGTGAACAAACCAATAGCTTACTTCTCAAAGAAGCTGAACAAACATCAGAAAAGCATATTCCACAGTGGAGAAAGAGGCGCTTGCTCTGGTGTTAGCTTTGGACCATTTTGAGATCTATGTGTCAAACGGCCGGGAGGACTTGATGGTGTTTACGGACCACAATTCCTTAGTGTTTTTGGAAAAATTTAAAACAAAGAATCTGCGTTTGTTTCACTGGAGTCTGATTCTGCAGCTGTATAATCTGTGTATCAACCACATTAAAGGGAAAAACAATGTTATTGCAGATGCTTTATCATGAGCATGAGTGCTAGTCAGGGGGGATCTCAAGTCTGTTGTACTCTTAGAAGTCCTAGTCCTAGTAATCGGTTTAAAATGGGGAAAAAAAATAATAAAAACCACAAGGGTTTTTTTTTCTTTGTGGGGGGGAGGTGTTAGGTTAGGCTCATTCCAAACACTGAAAATGAGGTGTTATATTTTATTTTTTTTGATTTGGCACGCACTGCGTCATTACCAACGCGCAGCAGGGCAGTCCCTCCCTCACCGGTAAGTTTTAAAGACCACTTGACAGGAAAGGGAGGGATAGCAGATGGTGGGAAAAGACAAGGAGGTGGTAGAAGTGGATGTGGCCGGGGGCTGTTGGAGGACTGGTGTTCATTCATTGAGAAAAAAAAAGCTTTCTTGCAGACGGGTCGCGTTTTTTTTTTCTTTGATGTCGGTCTTTTTGTTGAATGGGGTCGCTCCCCGTAGTTTGGCTAAGGATAGCCGCAAGATTTTATACTGTCTTTTTGGGTACATAATCAGGCTTTTTTTTTTTTGAAGGAACCCTGCTCTTCTACTGGTGGATGCATCACGTCAATTTTCCCATTGAATGGCACATCGTGTGTGAGTGTTTTTTTTTCTTTTGCTTTTTTTTTTTTTGTGTTTTTTTTTATTGCAAAAAAAAAAAGGTAAATAAATAATAATAACAACTGAACGAAGAAGACGGAGCAACGGCGCTGGCCAAGAGGCCGGAAAGCAGCACTTAAACACTCCTCACTGGCCATCTTCCTCCCAACCGGTAAGAGGGAGGGCTGTCTTGACAGACGTGCCGTGTTTTGTTTTTTCTTTTCTTGTCCCATCTGGTTCGGGTTAGACCTGCGCCTTACACGCACCCACAACACACACTAGGTTAGGGCCCAAGCCTTCAGATGAGCGATTTCAGCTTAATTTTTTTTCCCTTTCCTCAGGTCCAGGTGACAGGTACAGCTAGATAGGGGGGTAGAACAGGTGTACACCGTGCCTGTGGGGTTTTGGGCTCGTAACAGATGTCATGCTTCTCTCTCCTTTCAGACGGGCATGAGGTTATTTTTAAATATCGCGGCTGCGGCATTGTGAAATTAAAAGTAGCAGGCGATCGTGGAGCTCCTGCTTTGGGACTCCAACAGAGGACCTAATGTTTTCGATTGACACCGAATTTCTGACCCTGGGAGGATTCTCACTTCAGCGATGTCATGCTTCTCTCTCCTTTCGGAGGTGCGTAAGGCCTTTTTTAAATATCGCGGCTCCCCTAATGTCAAATTAAAAGTAGCTGGTGATCGCGGAGCTCCTGCTTTGGGACTCAAACAGAGGGCGTAATGGTTTTGCTTGACACCGAGTGTCTGACCCTGGGAGACTGCTAACTTCAGCGATGTCATGCTTCTCTCTCCTTTCAGAGGGGCGAGAGGTTATTTTTAGGCTAAATATCTCGGCTCCTTCAAAGTGAAATTAAAAGTTGCCATCCATCGCCGATCTCCTGCATTGGGACTCAAACAGAGGCCCTAATGGTTTCGATTGACACCGACTTTCTAAACCTGGGAGGCTGCTAACTTCAGCGATGTCATGCTTCTCTCTGCTGTCGGAGGGGCGAGAGGTTATTTTTAAATATTGCAGCTCCAGCAAAGTGAAATTAAAAGTTGCCGGCTGTAGTAACTGATTCCATGTTCACATAGGAAATTATTTTCCCCCTCGTAAGCATAAACATATTCTTAAGTCTTAAAGCATT
>CM032898.1:25472521-25498560 GCA_019176425.1 Megalops atlanticus
AGCTAGGAGTGAATCGAAACAATTACGGCCTCTGTTGAAGTGTCAAAGCACAAGCTGGGTGGTCGCTGGCTTCTTTTCATTTCACATGGCAGTAGCCGATATTTAAAAATAACCTCATTCCCTCTGGAACGGAGAGACGCATGACATCGCTGATGTTAGAATCCTCCTAGGATCAAAAACATAGCTAGGTGTGAATTCAAACCACTAGGCCCTCTGTTTGAATCCCAAAGCACAAGCTCAGTGATCGCTGCATACTTTTAATTTCACATCGCCAGAGCAGAGATATTTAAAATAACCTCACGCCCTTCCGAAAGGGGATGGAAGCATGACATCGCTGATGTTAGAATCCTCCTAGGATCAAAAACATAGCTAGGTGTGAATTCAAACCACTAGGCCCTCTGTTTCAATCCCAAAGCACAAGCTCAGTGAACGCTGCATACTTTTAATTTCACATCGCCAGAGCAGAGATATTTAAAAATGACCTGACGCCCTTCCGAAAGGGGATTTAAGCATGAGATCACTGAAGTTAGCAGCCTCCCAGGGTCACAAACTCGGTCTCAATCAAAACTATTTTTCCCTCTGAGACCCAAAGCACCAGCTCCGTGATCACTTGCTTCCTGTTAATTTCACAATACCGGGGCCGCGATATTTAAAAAAATTTCCTCACGCCCCTCCGAAAGGAGGGAGAAGCATGGCATCGGTGAAGTTAGCAGTCTCCCAGGTTCAGACACTGGGTTTCAATGGATACCATTAGGCAATCCCTTTCAGTCCCCAAGGGGGAGCTCCGCGATCGCCTGCTACTTTTAATATCACAATAAGGCCACGCGATATTTAAAAACAATCTCACGCCCCTCTGGAAGGGGAGAGAAGCATGACATCGCTGATGTTAGAATCCTCCCAGCGTCATACAGTCGGTGTCAATCGAAATCATCAGGGACTCTGTTTGAGTCCCAAAGTACAAACTCAGTGATCGCCGGCTACTTTTAATTTCACATCTCACGTCCCTCTGACAGGAGAGAGAGGCATGACATCGCGAACGTTAGCAACCGCCCAGGGTCAGAAACTCGGTGTCAATCTGAACCGTTCGGCCCTGTGTTTGAGTCACAATGAAGGAGTTCGGTGATCGCTGGCTACTTTTAATTTCACATCTCACGTCAGTCCGAAAGGAGAGAGAAGCATGACATCGCTGATGTTAGAATCCTCCCAGGATCAGAAACAAAGCTAGGTGCGAATCGAAACAATTACGGCCTCTGTTGGAGTCCCAAAGCACAAGATTAGTGATCCCTGCATACTTTTAATTTCATATCGCCAGAGCTGAGATATTTAAAAATGACCTCACGCCCTTCCGAAAGGGGATAGAAGCATGACATGGCTGATGTTAGAATCCTCCTAGGATCAAAAACATAGCTAGGTGTGAATTGAAACCACTAGGCCTTCTGTTTGAATCCCAAAGCACAAGCTCAGTGATCGCTGCATACTTTTAATTTCACATCGCCAGAGCAGAGATATTTAAAAATGACCTGACGCCCTTCCGAAAGGGGATTTAAGCATGAGATCGCTGAAGTTAGCAGCCTCCCAGGGTCACAAACTCGGTCTCAATCAAAACTATTTTTCCCTCTGAGACCCAAAGCACCAGCTCCGTGATCACTTGCTTCCTGTTAATTTCACAATACCGGGGGCCGCGATATTAAAAAAATTACCTCAAGCCCCTCCAAAAGGATGGAGAAGCATGGCATCGGTGAAGTTAGCAGTCTACCGGGTTCAGACACTGGGTTTCAATGGATACCATTAGGCAGTCCCTTTCAGTCCCCAAGGAGGAGCTCCGCGATCGCCTGCTACTTTTAATATCACAATAAGGCGACGCGATATTTAAAAACAATCTCACGCCCCTCTGGAAGGGGAGAGAAGCATGACATCGCTGATAATGGAAACCTCCCAGCGTCATACAGTCGGTGTCAATCGAAACCACCAGGGACTCTGTTTGAGTCCCAAAGCACAAACTCAGAGATCGGGGGCCACTTTTACTTTCACATCTCACGTCCCTCTGACAGGAGAGAGAGGCATGACATCGCGAAAGTTAGCAGCCGCCCAGGGTCAGAAACTCGGTGTAAATCTGAACCGTTCGGCCCTGTGTTTGAATCACAAAGCAGGAGTTCGGTGATCGCTGGCTACTTTTAATTTCAAATCTCACGTCAGTCCGAAAGGAGAGAGAAGCATGACATCGCTGATGTTAGAATCCTCCCATTATCAAAAAATCGGCGTCAATAAAAACCATTTTTCCCTGTAAGACCCAAAGCACCAGCTCCGCGATCACTTGCTGACTTTTAATTTCACAATACTGGGGCCGCGAGTTTTAAAAATTACCTCATGCCCCTCGGAAGGAAGTAGAAGCATGGCATCGGTGAAGTTAACAACCTCCCAGGTTGAGACACTCGTTGTCAATCGACAACATTAGGGACTGTCTCTGAGTACCAAAGAAGGAGCTCCGCCATCGCTGGCTACTTTTAATTTCACATCTCACGTCAGTCCGAAAGGAGAGAGAAGCATGACATCGCTGATGTTAGAATCCTCCCAGAATCAGAAACATAGCTAGGAGTGAATCGAAACAATTACGGCCTCCGTTGGAGTGCCAAAGGACAATCTCGGTGGTCGCTGGCTTCTTTTAATTTCACATGGCAGTAGCCGCGATATTTAAAAATAACCTCACGCCCCTCTGGAAGGGGAGAGACGCATGACATCGCTGATGTTAGAATCCTCCTAGGATCAAAAACATAGCTAGGTGTGAATTGAAACCACTAGGCCCTGTTTGAATCCCAAAGCACAAGCTCAGTGATCGCTGCATACTTTTCATTTCACATCGCCAGAGCAGAGATATTTAAAAATGACCTGACGCCCTTCCGAAAGGGGATTTAAGCATGAGATCGCTGAAGTTAGCAGCCTCCCAGGGTCACAAACTCAGTCTCAATCAAAAGTATTTTTCCCTCTGAGACCCAAAGCACCAGCTCCGTGATCACTTGCTTCCTGTTAATTTCACAATACCGGGGCCGCGATTTTTTTGAGCAACACTTCCGGTCCCGTGGAATTGAACAGTTGAAAAGTTGTTGTTGGCTTCAGCTAAAGGCAGCTAATGGCATAGATATACCTTATCTGGGTTACCTTGAACTTGATGTTCAAGTGTTAGGTAGGACCCTCCCACGTATGGGAATATTAGTAGTAAGGAACCCCCCAGATCCATTCACCAGGCGCCAAAAGCGTACAGTGCCGGGTTTGCTGGGGATGAATATCATCGACTGCTGTTACCATCAGCTGTTCTCCCAATATGGGTCTGCTTTCCTCCATTCTAGCCCCTTGCAAATGGCTGGCGATCCCTGGAAACGGGCATTTTCAGAATGCCATGCATTAGACTGTTTACCCCACTCAGGGTGCTTGGGAACGGTGAAGGTGCAGGGACGCACATCAGTACACATTCCAGCTGGTTCCCTTAAGTTGGTCACTGCTGTCTGCCAACAAGGCTTAGGTTTGGCTATCTCTTCTGCTCTGTTTGAGCCTACCGCAGGCAGGCTTCCAGCAGGGTTGTTAGTGTCAAGGGCCTTGCTTCCTCTTAGCCAGGGTACAGTGATGGTGCCTGTGGTTAATGTGGAGTCACGGGACATGTGGCTTCCTGCTAGAGTTGTTTTGGGTGAGTTGTATGTAGCAGAGTTGCAACCAGGGAGTCAGGTGGTCACCTTTGAGGAGGTCGGAAGCTCTGACCGAATAGCTTACGTCCAGTGATCACAAATAGGCAGTACTTCTCTTGATTTGTCAAGCATTAGGTGGTCAAATTTGACCCCAGAGCAAGAGTTACAGGGTAGAATGCTTTTGGAGAGATACCCAGGAGTGTTTAGCCAGGAGGAGGGGGATTTAGGTTGTACTTCATTAGTCCAACATGAAATTCCCCTACTGGATGAAGCCCCTGTTCGTCAGCGCTATCGTCACCTCCCCCCATCGCAGCATGAGCTGGTTAAGGCGCATATTCAGGAGCTCTTAGAGCAGGACATCATTAGGGCGAGCTGTAGCCACTACTCCTCACCTATTGTCGTTGTCCAGAAGAAGGATGGTTCCATCTGCCTTTGTGTTGATTATCGACAGCTGAATGCTAAAACCAGAAAGGATGCGTACCCCCTCCCTCGCATTGAAGAATCCCTTGATGCTCTTGCTGGGGCAAAATGGTTCTCTACATTAGATCTTGTGAGTGGGTATAACCAGGTACCTGTGGCTGAGAAAGACCGCGCAAAGACTGCTTTTTGTACACCGTTTGGCCTGTTTGAATTTAACCACATGCCCTTTGGTTTGTGTAATGCCCCTGGCACCTTCCAGCGCCTAATGGAGCATATTTTTGGCGATCAGAGTTTCCATTCGCTCTTGCTGTATCTAGATGACATTGTCATATTCTCCTCCTCTTTCGAGACCCATCTCGAGCGATTAGAGTTGGTTTTGGGTAGGTTGCAACAACACAACTTGAAGCTTAAGTTGAAGAAATCTCTTTCAACAGGAAGTAAGGTATCTGGGTCATGTGATTTCTTCTGCAGGGGTTTCTACTGATCCAGAAAAGATACGAGTGGTAGCAGACTGGGCTCGTCCAAAGAATGTTACGGAGCTAAGTTCTTTTCTGGGGTTTGCGTCGTATTATTGGCGATTTGTAGAAGGCTTTGCGAGGTATGCAGCACCTTTGCATAAACTAGTAGCCACTTTACAGGGCAGTAAAAAGAGACCAGCCGTTGATACCGTGGAGAAGCACTGGGATGATGCATGTGAGGCGGGATTTCTTGCTTTGAAGAACAAGCTGGTGAGTGCCCCGGTCCTGGGATATGTGGATTTTTCTAAGCCTTTTTTCCTTGAAATCGATGCCAGTCATGCGGGGCTTGGGGCTGTGTTGTCCCAGGAGCAGGAAGGGAAGCGGAGGCCAGTTGCTTTTGCTAGCCGTGTTCTGCACCCTGCCGAAAGAAATATGTCAAATTATATGTAACCAGCTAATGGCAGCACTTTTTGGACAAGTGTCTCTTTTTGGCCACCGTAGTTTACCGGAAGCGCAAGTCCCCCCTTCTTACAGCTGTTTCTGTTCCATAATTAACCTAGCATGTGCGAGGTTAAAACAAGGAAGACTCGGCTTATTCGGGATACGTTCACTCCACTCCACTCTCTATCTGCAGGAATAGACGGGGACTGCAGAAAGGTTGGTCTTATTTGATGTTTCAGTTTAGTTTAACATTTCTTTGAAATAATATTCATGGTGTATTGTATTTCCAAACAGTTACCGGTTTCCCCCCCTTCCATGCTTGGCTTCATAGGCATGCATCAGAAACGGTGACAACAGTATTTAAAGTCTTTTCATTGTTTAAATATGTCGATTGCGTACGTTCGTTTTTTAAAAAAAACTATAAATTACTTTTATAGATTGATGCAGCGTACGAGGGCTACGGGTTAGTGCGTGCCTACTTAAATGCTGGAACGGAGGTATGATGCGTCAGCCATTAACTCCCGGTAAAACTGAATATGTGGCTTAATTATTAGCCCATAATTAAGATTATGGCCATCTTACGTTAACCGTGTGCTTGTATTCACAGGTGTCTGCCATTGCTGTTTTGCCTGATTATAAGTTTTGTGTTCGTTTACTTTTTCTTGTATTTGTTTTTCTTTGTTTCTTTGCATTTTTTTTTTCTGGCTATTGTATTTGCGTTTGTTGTATTTTAGTTGTTTGGTTAATGTTTAGGATATTGCTAATAGAGGTGTTGATTGGGCAAGGCTTTAGCTGCTGCTAGCGCTGCTATTAATCATTTTTTTAACTTTCTCGCTTTTACCAGCAGGAGACAGTTAGCAGCGCCGGTGTTTGGGTTACTGGATGGTGGTTCCCTTCTCCCTGCACTGCATGAGGTGAACTAGGTGTAATATTTACGAGCACCCTCACTTTATACTACGGCTTGCTGTGTGTGTGTTTGTGGTGTGTAATCCTAGGTACTGGGACACTTGGAGTGAGTTTGATGAGCTGGCCTCCACCCCTCCAGGTAACTGCATTCATTGGCCCATATTTATATTCTAGTGCATTGGCTTGTTTTTTTTCTATTTATGACAGCCAGTACCCTGGTCTTGCGGTTCCCATTCTTTGCCCTGTCCTTAGCTAAAGTGTTTTTATCCATAGGGTCTATTTTTATAATAAAGGCATGTTATTACTGACATATTCTTCTCAGAATTCTTGTCATTTGTTTAATAAAGTTGCCCAGTCAGCTGGAATACACGTCTCTGTCTCATTCTTATACAGCTTGTCTGCGTTCTGGGGAGCCTCTCCGCTTGAATTGGTGGTTACAAATCTTAGGGTGTAAGTCCTTAGGTGGCGTAGTTTGGCCTGGTGTCTTGTTATATATCATTTTCGTAGTGTTCGACCACATATAGTTCCATGAAGCTTGAGCTACTGGCCCTGAAATGGGCGATTACTGAAACATTTTGAGAGTATTTGCTTGGTGCCAAGTTTGTTGTGTTTACGGATAACAACCCGCTAAGTTACCTCCAGACAGCTAAGTTGGGAGCGGTAGAGCAGCGGTGGGTCTCTAAGTTAGCACTGTTCGATTTTGAGGGCAAGTATCGACCGGGTGCTATGAACAGAAATGATGCAGCTGATGCTTTATCTCGCCGGCCGGCCTCCACAGCTCCCAGTTCTGTTGTGGACATCGCTTGTGGGATTACTGTGCCTGCACCAGCCTTTGCCCAGCCCATTGCTCTTACCTCATCTATTGATGCTTTACCCGTTCGTCGGGAGGTCGATTTGCGGGCCCTGCAAGCCGCTGACCCAGTCATTGGCCCGTTCCTGCTGTATTGGGGTCGGGGTGAGGTGCCTTCTAGAGTGGAACGTGCTCAGGAATCCCCAGATGTCTTGGAGCTAGTCAAGCAATGGCGGAGACTCCAGGACCGTGAGGGGGTGTTGTATCGGCGGATCTACTGTCCAGATGGGGGGGCTGAAGTTTTGCAGTTGGTGCTCCCACGGAGTCTTCAGTCTGAGGTATTAACCACTCTCCATGACCAGCATGGCCACCAAGGTTGTGAGAGAACAACTAGTTTAGTGCAGCAGCGTAGTTATTGGCCTAATATGAGGCGGGGCATTGAACAGTGGTGTCGACACTGTGCTTGGTGTGTGGTTGCTAAGGCCGTTCAGCCAAAAGTTAGAACTTTCATGGGAAAACTGCTAGCCTCCCGGCCTCTGGAAATGGTTGCTATCGACTATACTGTATTAGAACGTGCCACCGATGGTCGAGAGAACGTTTTAGTTGTAACTGATGTTTTTTCCAAATTTACTCAAGCCTATCCTACTCGAGATCAAAAAGCCAGCACTGTGGCCCGTATTCTGACAGAGAAGTGGTTCTATGTGTATGGCGTTCCCATGCGTACTCATTCTGACCAAGGACGGAATTTCGAAGGAGACTTGCTGCGTCGTCTGTGTCAGCTGTATGGAGTAGAGAAGAGTCGAACCACGCCCTACCATCCTGAAGGTAACGGCCAGTGTGAAAGATTTAACCGTACCATGCATGATCTGCTCAGGACTTTGGCCCCAACACCTGCCTCAGTTGTTGTTTGCGTACAATACTACGGTGCATCAGTCGACGGGGTATTCTCCATATGAATTGATGTTTGGAGGGAAACCTCAACTTTCAATTGACTTTTTGCTTGGCGTTACAGAGGAAGACGGGTATGCAGGATCCAGCGAGGATTGGGTCAGAGACCATCAGGAACACCTTCAGTCCGTGTATGGCAAAGCGAGAAGGCAGCTGGAAATGGCAGCGGAACAACGGGCACGTCAGAATCCAAAAGCAGCGGTTGATATCCTTCCTGTAGGAACGGTGGTGTACAGGAGGAACCATGCCCAAGGCCGTAGTAAGATTCAGGATGTTTGGGACTCCACTAAGTTCCAAGTGGTCAGATGCTTAGATGATATTGGCGGGGTGTACACAGTTAGCCCCCTGGAGGGATCAGGACAGGAGCGGAATCTCCACCGTACCGAGTTGCGGATAGTCCCTGAAGGCATAGCCTCTGAGGTTCAGCAGGACGACAGCGGGGCCTCGGTGGCCTTCATTCCTTGCCAAGACCCCACCGAGCCTATTGAGCAGAGAGGTGTGCCTGATGATCCGGGGGATAGCGGAAGTGACGGGGACTCGATTACCTTAGCAGTTCCTTGTATGATGGCCCCCCTCAACAATACCAAGCCCCCCAGCACCAATTGGAGTAGAGTCAATAGATGACCCCCAAGAAGGTCCATCCATAGTAAGAAGAGAGTTGCGGCGTACTACCCGAGCGTCGGCTGGCCGACACCCAAACCTGTATAACCTCCCTAGGTCAACAGTTAGGTGGCAGGGAGAAGGGGCTGCAGCTCGTCCAGCAGTAAACTCTATGTGCGCCATGGTTAGACCTTGGCAATAGTTACCGCTGTCAGTCATGTAGTCACCGGGACGGTGACTTCTGAAAATGGGGGTGGATGTAACAGGTAGGGTGTTAGGACCCAGAGAATAATGGCAATTAGCGTGTGGTCAATTTAAGTGCGACACCCAGACCCTTACACACTCTAGTTCTCGCGAGACCTCTCAGGTAGCGTTTGGCAGACACACGGCGTGCAGCATTAGAGTCTGGAAAAGTTAACCGAACAGACGTGTTGTAAGATACCTGGCAGGCAAAGGTCGATACGGAGCCGATTTACCATCATTGAGGAGCTGGGAAGTCTGGCAGCGGCATCTTTGCTGTGACGGCGGCTGGGATTTGCCTATAGCCACTCGTAGCACCAGCGTTTTGGGAAGTACAGCAGGTTATTTTCAACACGCCATGTGCTGTACTGCTGGGAGCTGAGGGGGAGCCGCTACTACAAGGAACAGAGAACCAGCTGATTAGTGATGTCAGCCACTGTTTTTTCCCCAGGTTTTTAGTCTTTTTTAGCATTGTCTTTCTTTTTTTTTTTTCGGGTTAGCTGTTACGGAGGGGAAAGAATTCCAGGTCACTTTATTTATGTAAAGGGCTCCTCATTCCTTTTATCCCCAGGGCTTCAGGGCATCATGCACCAATGGAAGTGTAATTCAAGGCAGTGATTGTACCCTTAACGTGTGAGTGATATTTCCCACTGGCTTTTGAATGGGTTTTTTTGTTCTTTGCATGTAGTGAATTTGATTCGCCTGCTTATGAACACACTTAATTTGGCCTGGTGCAAAACCTTCCTTGTATTTTGGAGTGGGTTCTCTCCCCCCCCGTATTCTGGTGCACAGCCCTGCCCCCTTGGGGTTGAGGATTGAGGAACCCTAGTTTTAATTGTGATCCTTCCTCTCATCATCATAATCTTTTTAAATTGTGGTACCCTATTTTGGGGAAGGTAGACGCTTTTAATTGTGACCTACTATTGTTTGCTTAACGTGTGGTCGCATTACTAAGAAGGTTTATTTTTTTTGCAGTTACCCCAAAAAGGGTGCTGTACTGCTAATAGTGCCTGGTCTGTAAATGGGATTTGCTGTATGAATTCGTCACAAGACCCTTTTTCATTGAAACCTGTGGAGTTGGCAGTGGGCTGCCTTTGCCCCTAGCCTGATGCATGTTAGTACCTTTTGTGTGCGATTTCAACAGAGAAAAAGAAACTTGCTTTGAGCTCCGTGATCGCCTGCTACTTTTAATGCTGGGGCTGCGATATTCAAAAATTACCTCACGCCCCTCCGAAAGGAGAGAGAAGCATGACATCGCTGATGTTAGAATCCTCCTAGGATCAGAAACATAGCTAGGTATGAACTGAAACCATTAGGCCCTCTGTTTGAATCCAAAAGCACAAGCTCGGCATTCACCGGCTACTTTTAATTTCACATCTCACCTCAGTCCAAAAGGAGGGAGAAGCATGACATCGCTGAAGTTAGCAGCCTCTCAGGGTCAGACAGTCGGAGTCAATCGAAACCATTAGGGCCTCTGTTTGAGTCCCAAAGCAGGAGCTCCGCGATCACCGGCTACTTTTAATTTCACTTTGCTGAAGCCGCGATATTCAAAAATGACCTCACGTCCCTCCGGAAGGAGAGAAAAGCATGACATTGCTGAAGTTAACAGCCTCCCAGGGTCAGAAACTCGCTGACAATCGAAACCATCAGGGCCTCTGTTTGAGTCCCAAAGCACAAGCTCAGTGATTGCTGCATAGTTTTAATTTCACATAGCCAGAGCTGAGATATTTAAAAATGACATCACGCCCTTTCGAAAGTAGAGAGAAGCATGAGATCGCTGAAGTTAGCAGCCTCCCAGGGTCAGAAACTCGGTGTCAATCGAAACCATTTTTCCCTCTGAGACCCAAAGCACCAGCTCCGCGATCACTTGCTTGCTTTTAATTTCACAATACTGGGGCCGTGATATTAAAAAATAACCTCTCGCCCATCCAAAAGGAGAGAGAAGCATGACATCGCTGAAATTAGCAGCCTCACCAGGGTAAGACACTGGATTTCAATGGAAACCATTAGGCCCTCCGTTTCAGTCCCCAAGCAGCAGCCCCGCAATCGCCGGCTACTTTTAATTTCACATTAGGGGAGCCGCCATATTTAAGAATGACCTCACGCCCGTCCGAAAAGGAGAGAGAAGCATGACAGCGCGGAAGTGAGAATCCATCCAGGGTCAGACAGTCGGTGTCAATCAAAACCATTATGGCGTCTGTCTGAGTCCTAATGCACAACCTTGGTGATCGCTGGCTACTTTTAATTTCACATTTGCTAGAGCAGCGATATTTAAAAATGACCTCACGCCCCTGCGAAAGGAGAGTGAAGTATGACATTGATGATGTTAGAATTCTCCTAGGATCAGAAACATAGCTAGGTGTGAATTGAAACCATTAGGCCCTCTGTTTGAATCCCAAAGCACGAGCTCGGCGATCGCCAGCTACTTTTAATTTCACATTAGAGGAGCCGCATATTTAAAAATGACATCACGCCCCTCGGAAAGGAGAGAGAAGCATGACATCGCTGAAGTTAGCAGCTTCCCAGGGTCAGAAACTCGGTGTCAATCGAAACCATTTTTTCCCTCTGAGACCCAAATGTGATGGGGCTACTTGGTTAGCCGGCAAGACACGTGATTAGCACGGTGACCTATGAATAAGCAGCAGTAGCCAGGTAATGAAAGCAAATGCCTTACCTGTTGTGGTTCCGGTTTTCCCCTGGGCATTCTGAGTTCCTTTTGTGCGAAGGTAGGCTGGTGTTTCCATTTGGGCTTATGCTGTCTTGAATTGACTTGGGCAAAACTGATGAGCGTTGTCTATGTAGGTTGCCATCGACGGACTGGTGGCACTTGAACCTTCTGTCATCCGGTGCACTGAGGTAAAGCAACAGTTTAAAGGTGAAAATGGTCAAGGGAATATGGCATTAGAGTGCTATTGTTTTAACTGTTTTCCTATTTTTTTATAGGATAATACTGGCTGCTGTTTTGCCGGGTTGTGATTTTATTATTATATTAGTTCTCTTAACGCTGACCGCGGAAAGAACAGAAACCCGTTCAAGTAGTGCCGTTTCAATATAGATTTACCGGTAGCTAGCGCTTCGGTGGCGAGCTACCCTCCGGCTAGCACTGGCTAATTTCTTTGGTATTAATCGGGGCGGCACTTACTTGGTACTTGTATAGTGTTGTGTAGCCTCCCGTGTGACAAACCAATTGTATATCGGGTTGGGGCTTGGGGCGTATATTGTTTTTATTGTTCTCTTTGTTTTTTTTATCGTGCAGTGGGTCTGGGACTCCGTGCTGGTGTAGGAGGGGGCGATTGCGTGCTCGGAAAGTGGATTCTTTTCCTCACCGCTTGCTGTGTGTGCGTGTACACGAATGTGTGAAAGTTTTAAATTACACGTATTCACTTTCTCTTACTTCACCCTTTTTGCAGTGTGTCTGTGTGTGTGTGCCACCTGTCAGGAGTTTCTCCTGACAGTGGTGATTGATCGCGCTGCACTCTCTGGGAGAGCGAGGGGGCTCGGGCGTGTAGCAGGGCTAAATGACTAAATTGAATGATTGGCTAATGACGGTGTTCGCTGCCTGGTGCGTGCTCCGCACCTTTTGCCTATCTGCTGTAAGGGATGCCGGGGCTTTATAGGCAGGTGAGTAGGAGCAGCAGCAGAGATGCCGACGAAGGTGATCACACAGAGTTTTAGTGTGGAATTAAGTTTTTGATTTTCGTTTTTTCTTTTGAACGTGCCGGCACGGCCGAGTTGAGGGTTTATTTGGTTTGCTGTTTTGTTCTTTTTTTGTTTGGTTTGAGCTCTGGGAGTCGCGACCCGGAGCGGAATTTGAGTTTGGTTTGGTTAATTTGCTTTTCCTTTTTTGCTTTGATGTGTTGGGTCGAGTGGGCGTCTGCGTGTGTGTGTGTTTTAAGCGGCTTCCGAAAGAGCGGCGACCGAAAAGGGCTCAAGCGGCGAGTTCCTGAGGGAGGGGGAAAAACACCACCTGGTTCCGGACGCAGCCTGGGTCGAAGAGAGCCCCCACCCCGTGGAAGTGCGTGCTGGGGAGGTGGATCCCCTAGCTAGAAGGGAGGTGACACCGCGAAACAACAACTGAATGCGTGAGTCACCGGCACGGGGTGGATAGGGAGGGCTGACTGGCTGCTGAACTGTGTCTCCCTCAGTGCGATCCCCGTGGAGCCGGCGAAGTTGTTACCGGGAAGAAGACGTGTGTCGCTGCCGGAGCTGCCAGCCCCCGCAGGAGTGGTGCAGGGGTTTTGTCTGGAGTTTATATTATTTTTCTGGGACGTAGGCGAGGCCCGGCATCGTGGCACGGGCCGAGCTACGTCCCCCCTTATACTTTCGTTTCCGTTTTGTTCGTCTTGTGTGGTGTGCGTGTGCGTGCGAGGAGCCTCCCCCGCAGCGGCAGCACTCCCCCTGGCAGTGAAGCAGAGCAGTCCTCTCTCTCCCTGTGCCCAGGTGGGCGGGGACGCCAGTTCACGGGGTGTTTGCAGTGAGGCTTAAGGGTGAAGGGTGTGTGTGTGGTGTGTGGGGATTTCCTTTTGTTTTGTGTGGTTGGGTAGCGTACCTGCCTGTTTGTGACCAGGGAGGGGAGGACAGGAGTGGACAGAAGGGCAGGGGGAGGGGCTTAGCTGCGAGTAGGTTGACTGCCGTCAGATTTTATGAATTGTTTTGTTAAAATTGTGTTTAAAAAAGGAAAAAAAATGTGCTATCCTACTCACCTTGTCCTGGCGTTCTTGTGGCGGGCGGATCCCTGGGAGGGTGAACCAACTGGCTATTGTGTCACTCCTGACACACCCTCACCACTATTTCCAGTTCCTCTTCCGGTAAGTTGCCCTCTCTCTCCCCGCAGCGCCCTGACCTGCATGCAACGCAGTAACGCCTCCGTCGGTCAGGAGGACGAACGGTCAGGGTTTTATTTTGTGATATTTATTGCTATTTTTATAACTTGTTGTTTGTATGGTTTTATTTGCTACTTTTATTGGACATTTTAATAACCTTGTTTTATTGTGGAATTCACGTCTCTGTTTGCTTCATTCAGTTGAAGGGACTTGTGTGAGGAACAAATACCTTATTAAAAAGGGTGTTAATTATTTCTTTGGGTGAAATTCCCAAAGTGGCGTAGTTCGGAGCCTAGCACCTGTAACACAAAGCACCAGCTCCGCGATCGCCGGTAACTTTTAATTTCTCAATGCCAGAGCCGCGATATTTAAAAATGACCTCACGCCCTTCCGAAAAGAGAGAGACGCATGACATCGCTGATGTTACAATCCTCCCAGGGTCAGACACTCGGTGTCAATCGAAAGCATTAGGGCCTCTTTTGGAGTCCCAAAGCAGGAGCTCCGCGATCGCCGGCTACTTTTAATTTCACAACTCACTTCGCTCCAGAAGGAGAAAGAAGCATGACATCTCTGAAGTTAGCAGCCTCACCAGGGTCTGACACTGGGTTTCAGTGGAAACCATTAGGCCCTCTGTTTGAGTCCCCAAGCAGGAGCTCCGTGATCGCCGGCTACTTGTAATTTCACAATACCGGAACGGAAGTTAAACCTCCCCAGTCTGCAGGGGTGTGAGTGTATGTGTGTAGGTCGTCCCTGTGTTATGTCAGCTACAACATATGTCATTTTTCAACTTTAAAGATTATCAATATGAGCTCTGACCTCCAAAACATTTTTTTCATTATATTATGAAACAACTCATTAGTACTCTTTCAACTCTTTCAGGTGGAAAAACTTAAGGTGCTAGGTCTCTGACCCCTACTTCTGCTCGGGAAATATGATAAAAACAGGTAGGCATGGAGGGCAGAATGCCTCTGCCCCTACGACCTCCCTGACCAGGCCAAGGCAATTATAGATAGAATTGAAATACTATACAGGGCACTATTGGAAGGTATGTTTTTATCAGTTGGTTGTCCAACATTTATTTGTCTGCATATCCTACCTTTGCATAAAAGTAGGCTGTTGTCATGAACTTTTGTTGATGCTGGCTGAACTGTCACTCATGTACCTCTTTTATATTCATATCAATATGATAGGATGGACTCCACCTGGAGAGGATAGCAGGCAGGGAGAAAGGAGAAAGAGGAAGAGAGAAGAAGGTAACAATATATACTTTTTGTACAATGAAATGTACTTTTATTATTTAATGTATACTACTTGTGTATTGGGTAACTGCTGATTAGGTGCTCAAATACCTTCTGTGTATTGGAACACATCGAAGGATAGTTTGCCGCTGATACTACAGTTACCAAATGCTGTGTATGTAGATCTGTCTGGCTAGCTAACTGTGGACTTTACATTTTTATTTCTTTCAACAAGAGAGAGGAGAGGAGGGGGCTGTAGCTCCAGAGAGAGGAGAGGAGGGGGCTGCAGCTCCAGAGAGAGGAGAGCAGGGGTTGTAGCCCCAGAGAGAGGAGAGGAGGGGGCTGCAGCCCCAGAGAGAGGAGAGGAGGGGACTGTAGCTCCAGAGAGAGGAGAGAAGGAAGCTGCAGCTGCAATGGTAGGAATCATCACTATGATGAATAGTGGCAATTTAAATAGTGGCAATTAAAAAAAAAAAGACGTAATTTACATCGATAAATGCCATCCTTGTTAATTATACAATCTCACGTTGTCGCTTTCGTAAGCATACAAACTACAGACAATCTGCGCTGTTTCGCGAGCATAATCATTTATTTACGATTGGTGTCAATTATTCTGTGAATTATTTGTTTTATTGTTAATCAAGGAGGATAAAGGGGAACAGGTTGAAAGTAATGATAGATTTAAAGGTAGTGTTTCCGCTTCCCCTGTTTCCAGCTCACCCGCAGCCATTGAAAAACATACAGGGAAAAAACCTAACGCCACATACCGGGGATAGCTGTCATTGCGCTAAAAATAGCTGTGCGATATATCGCAATGGCTATATCATGCATCCCTACACTGAAGTGTTTATATAACCTATAAAAAATGTTATCGTAATTAATTAACTATGAAATCACGCCATATCCAAATTTGCTAATTGTGATTACTTTCTGTAAGAAAATAGAGAAACATGGCTTCATGTAACATGATTCAGTGTTTCATTGCATAACATACTATTAGGACTAACCACATGTAGCAGTTACTCACCTTGAAACTGATTGTTGAAAACTTGAAAAGAGTGTTGTCAATGTAAAGTAATTGTATTTCATTTTCTTCCAGTGGAAAGACCTGGCCCTCTTCTTGGGAACCTATTAAAAATGTGCAGTTCACAAATGTGACTATATAGACAGACAGTCACACACACAGTCACACACAGAGACAGACACAGAGACAGACACAGACAGACACACAGTCACACAGGGACAGAACAGACACAGACAGACACAGTCACACAGAGACAGACAGACAGACACACACACACACACACACACACCCCCAAATAAATAAATGGAGAAAATCTAAAAGAAGGTTGTTTTTGGTAATACATTTGTTGTTCATTTGTCATTATAGTAATTCAGCTTACAGTAGAGTTTAACCTATGACAGTTTAACCATACATAACAACAACATGAATCAAGTGTACTATATGAATTTTTTTAGATTCGTCTTGTATTAGGAAGCTTGGCAATCTATGACTTAACTGGTTGGTTATACACTATTGTTATACACTATGATATCACTATGACATAACAAGTAAAATCATTGTTACATAAAGACAATAAATTAGATAATAACAAGATAATAGAACAAATAAATAATAACAAGAAATAAATAGAGAGTACACAGAGACAGAAAGGATGTCATTCAGAGAGGTGAACACAGTTCAGGAAGAGGACAAGTTTTTATAGATTTAGGGTTTGTTGAGGTTTGAATTGTGTTGTTGTATACCTTTATATCACTGAGATATATAGACAGGAGTGGCGTGCTATTATTGTACTTGTATTGGTGTATAAAGTATCTTGCATCTTATATTTCTTTTCTTCAGAGTTGAAGTAATGGAAGCCAAATACATGTCTGGTGCATTATAATGCTCGTAGATCTGACCAGAATTTTTCAGTGTGGCAGCAGAACCATAATACTGATGTTAGTAGGCTACTAAGTACTGATGTTTCAGGAGGCCCTTCACAGAGAGAACATTTATCATCTAGATCTTTTATCATTCTTAGAATAAAATTTTTAGCAGGGTAATATCCATGTAAGTTTATAAGCTCTCACTTTATCCATTAGAGGATATTTTAAAGGCTGGGTCAAAACACTCTTCCAGGGGATGTCACCGATGAAACCAGTCCAATAAGAAACCACATAAGGAATTGTCATGATATCTTCCTGGAACAAGGTGCTGACGGCTCTATTGTTTCTACTAAGATGTGAGAAGGGATGATAGTAGACTTTGGGAGTAGCTGTGCTGTACGCACACGTTTCACGTCGACCTACTTGGAGAAATACGCTGTTAAATGTTACTATCCTTATTTCACGTTACTTAGCATTACTTTACAGATGTCAATAACTCAAGAGGTGGAAAAGACAAATGTTGTTAAAACAAACGCAAGTGTATGACCCAACATAGCGAACAGCTAGCTATCTTACCTAAAGGCTTGTGTTAACTAAAGTCATTTGTAAATGTCACTACTGCGATTTTCTAAGCTAAAGTAGCTGGGAAACGACAACAGCACCCTCCCTTCCTGCAGAACCGTGACATCTTAAGTATGCGCTGAGTGGTTACAGCTACTTCCAAAGTCTACTACCATGTGTCGCAGGTTCGCGATGTCATTTTCAGCATTGTTGGAGAAAAACGTTTATTACGCGGCCATAAAGTGAGTTACGAGGTTATGGAGCCGGTCATACAGTGTTGTGTTTCTCTAGAAAATAACATCGGTCATATAAAGGGACAGAGCACTTCAGAAATAAAGTTATTTGATATTAAAAAAAAAAGCCGAAAATGAATGCAAGTCAATGGAAGGCTTATGCTAGTTGGGCGTCTCACCCTCCCATGACTGTTATGCAGTTCGAACGCTCAATTACCCCCTTGGCTAACCATCTCTGGAGCTACTATCACCATCTATGCTAAAAATGATGTCGCAAACCTGCGACACACAAGAGAAGTAACCGTATTGTTTAGATAAGTTCTCGGGGAATCTAAAAAAAGGGAACTGTAACAAAAGTAGTACCCCTTAAAAAGCTTATTGAATCAGAACGCTTACCAAAATCGGCTGCACTCAAAACACTAGATGTCGAAGTGACATTCAAAGTCAGACAAAGTGAGCCAAAATAATTTTTGGTGTGCAGCTACCAGAAGAGTACCGTGTTTGGCATGACGAGATGAGTAGTTGGCATGGGTTTAGGCCTACCTTGTGTGTCTGAATTCATTCATTCATTTAAACAATTCCTTGAGGCTGAATATAAATCAGGTTAATATAGTCATTGTAGTTATAATTTATTTTTCCTTTATGAAAGTTGAGGCAACGGGGGATGTCATCAAAATCGGGTTTATTATCTGAGGATTGCTTGACAGGGGAGACCTCAATCATTTCTGCACATGTCAGCATGCATATGTGACACAGTCATGAAAACAGTCTTGTTTCTCAAATTTGAGACCACTACCTGGTTCTGCATTACCAGGAGGCACTGTGAAATATTGGGAAAAATGCATTCCTAGGGGCCGCTACAGGGTCTTGGACTGGGTGAGGTGTCATTTCACATCACTCACATATTTTGCATCATATTTGGATGCCAAATATTGTTTTTCTATGAAGTGTGCTTGTCAGAAATGCTAACCCTTAGTCTAAGGTTGGCATTGCGTCTAAGTGCATGAGTCAGATAGGCCCAGAGGTGGAAAACCCTGGCTTCAGAAAGTAAAAGTCCTACCATGTATTTGTTCTAGCCATTCACTAAACAAAGTGATTTCACTAATTAGCTCCTCTACCTGCCTGAAGAGTTGTGCTAATTAAATTCAGCTGGTGTAGTGCATGGGTGGAACAAGTACGTGGCAGGACTTTTACTTGAAGGGTTTTCCACCTCTGGATAGGCCTTGGTAGGGGTTACATGAGTCGCTTCTGCATACGTCAGCATATGACACATATGTGATACAGTGGATGAAAACAACCTTGTTTGTCCGATTTATGTCAGATTTTTGTCAAATTTACAAAATATGTACTATAGGAGGCTTTTGGCATGCGTCATGAACTTGTGTGCCTCAGCATTAGTCAAAAAAGACAGCCGATTAGGTGTCCGAATGGTACTTTTGAAGGTTGTCAGTAGCATGTAAGTTCACACAACAGGCAATGCCATCAGAATTGGGTTTATTACAGGAGTGCACATATGTATGTATCACAACCAAGCAAAACATGTACTATCGGAGGCTTTTGGCATGCGTCATGAACTTGTGTGCATCAGCATTAGTCAAAAAAGACAGCCGATTAGGTGTCCGAATGGTACTTTTAAAGGTTGTCAGTAGCATGTAAGTTCACACAACAGGCAATGCCATGAAAAAATTGATTTATTGCAGTAGTACAGATATGTATGCATCACAGCAAAGGAAAATATGGAGTTTTCTGCATAATTTTCTCCATACAGTTTTACAGGATGTCAGTGATATGAAAGTTGATGTCAGTTGTACATGTACATGTATGTACATTTAGATGATATGGCATGGAAAACATCACTGAAAACCATTTATGGTTTAAATGCCATTTTGTGGTGTATAATAAGGTATGAATAACGTAAGTATGCTTAAACTACAAATAGTAGAAATACTAATTTTGCCGTGCTGTTGTTCATATAACGTGTGTAGCAGCCCTTGGATCCAGAGAGTCTCAACTGATGCGTCAGGTTTCTTTATTTAAGTTCATCACAGCAACTTTAATCCGTATCTTCAACTCGCCATACAGCACCGTGAAAACTATATCAAAACATGCAAAAGACAAACTTCACAACCCTGATCCACCGTCAAACTCACTATATGAAAATATCAACAACAACAAAGTTTACATTGCACAACAATAAAATAGTTCACACGCTTCCATGGTTATACATTTTATAAAATAAATAAATGTCATACCTCGCTGCGCTCACCAAGGAATGCAATCCAAAAACACGACAATCCTTTCTTCCGTTATTAAACGTGCGTCAATTCCACTCAGTTTTACAAAGTGCAAACGCCACTTAGAAATAATGTAGGCTCAAACAAATCAGCGTCTACCAGCCACCCCCGCCAGCCAACTTTAAAGCTCATCTCACCTGATGCAAAACTACGGTGTCACCAGAAGGACAATTTTCAATGTTACAGGTGTATAGGATTTCCAATCGAAGTACACACACACACGAATCACAAAGACATTCAAATTACAAACATTTGTTAATAAATTACAGAATAAATTACACAAATATTTTATCCCATAACCCAACCCATACCTATTCCATAATAAACAGCAGAAATGCAAAATGGTCCCTTACACTCCCACCAATCATGTCATGATGAATATAACACCAAATAAATCATACATGATTTTAGAAATCTTAAGGACCATTTACTCATCCACTGTTAGAAAATCTGTGCAGAATAAGCATGAAGTTACATTACCATGATGGGTGGGTATGCATGTCTAAGTGCGCATGTATGTGATCACATATTTCATTATTCACTTTCAATCAGAAGTACTAACTTTTGAACTGGCCTTTCTATAATTGAGGGTTTACACTGAGAATGGTGCTTTCCTGATTTCTGTTCAGAAACTTGCAGTTTCACTCTTCGCACTAAGCCATCACTGTCCACAGTTGTTTCCACTATTCGTCCCAACTGCCACTGATTTCTCGGAAGGAGGTCTTCTTTTATCATCACCACATCATTTACTTTAAGATTAAGAGGCATCATCAAGTCTTCCCAAGCTCTGAGCCAAGGTAGCATTCAATACATTTCGAATAGTGCGTATTTGGCGCTCCCAAACACCACCAGCGTGGCTTGCTGATGGGGCATTGAAGACAAACTCACACTGCTTCTCAGCCAAGAATGTTTGCAAAGCCTGGTTATTACATTGTTTAAGTGCTTCTTTGAGTTCATTCCTGGCTCCAATGAAGTTCCTGCCTTGGTCACAGTAAAGTTTGCGCACAGCTCCCCTTAGGCTAATGAAGCACCGTAAGGCATTGATAAAAGAGTCTGTAGACAGATTTTCCAACATCTCAAGATGGACAGCTCTGGAGTAAAGACAAGTGAGTATCAGGCCATACCTTTTGTGCTCTTTACGGTTCCTTTTAATAATGAATGGTCCAAAACAATCCATACCACAGTATGTAAATGGAGCAGATAGTTCGACACGCTCTTTAGGAAGCTCAGCCATACGCTGCCTTTCAACCGAACGCCTCAATTTCCTACATTGCACACACTTATGAATCAACTTTGAAACCAACTTGCTGCAGCCAATGATCCAAAAGCCATTTGCTCTGAGCTCCATCTGAGTTTGACCTCTACCTTGGTGACATACTTGGGAATGGTAATGTAATAAAATTAGCTGAGTGATATGGCTATCCTTTGGCAGAATGAGCGGGTGCCTAAATTCTTCACTGAGAGATGAATGCTTAAGTCTTCCACCGACACAAAGTATGCCCTCCCTCAGAATTGGATCGAGGCTGAAGAGAGGATTAGAACATGGAAGACTTTCTCCAGCTTCAAGCATCTTGATCTCTCGACTGAATGCCTGCTGTTGAACAAGCTTTATTACTGCCTTGGCAGCACTCTCCCGCTCTTTGGCAGTCACAACATCAGTAAGACAATCTTGCTCAGATGCCAGTCTCTTAATTCTTGCCACTACCTTAAGGAGTGTTGTCCAAGATGAAAACCTTAGCAGACGCTCAAGAATATCTGTGCAATCTCTGCTTCTTGTGGCAAAGGCCTTAACTGCCTTAACCTCTGGGTCGCCAACCAGCAGGTCAATTGATGGACTTAGTTCCTCGTGAATTTCTTCCTTCCACAAAAACTCAGGACCTGACAACCAGTTTGTTGACAGGATATCAGCTGCACAAAGTCCCCTAGAGGCGTGATCGGCAGGATTTTCTGTTGTATCGACATAATGCCACTGGCTTGGATTGGTGTTCTCTCTTATCAGCTGAACTCGATTTGCCACAAACACATGAAACCTTCGGTAGCCGTTATTAATATATGCTAAAGTGACCTGTGAATCAGTCCAGAAGAACTCTTTATCAACCTTAATATTGAGCTCTGATTTCAGTAGAGCACTCAACCTGGTCGCGGTCACAGCAGCTGAAAGTTCTAAACGGGGAATGCTTGTAATCTTTGATGGAGCAACCCTAGTCTTAGCCATGACGAGACTGCAGTGGACTCTGTTCTCATCATTCTTCCATCTGAGGTAAGAACATGCACCGTATCCCACGCTACTAGCGTCTGAAAAATGGTGCAATTCTACTCTCACAATTTTGCCAAAGTCTTGTGGATGGTAACACCTTGGAATTGAAACCCCTCTCAAGCCTTGTAGACCCATCTTCCATTCCTCCCACTGTGGACACAAATCTTCAGGAAGCAAATCATCCCATCCTATGCTTCTGCGACACAGCTCCTGTAAGATGCACTTCCCGCTCAGAATGAATGGGGCCACAAACCCCAGTGGATCATACAAGGAAGCTATGACTGATAGAATACCACGGCGTGTGTCAGGCTTGTCTTTCAAATTTATGTTAAAGCTGAAACTGTCACTTTCGATTAGCCACTGAATGCCCAGCGCATATTCCACTGAAGCCAAATCTGGCTTCAAGTCAAGACGTTCTGCATTAGTTGCTCTTTCGGATGGATTCACACAACAAAGAACTTCACTCATATTTGAGTTGAATTTGTGGAGGCGTAAGCCTCCTCGTTTGCACAACTCTTGTGCCTCAACTATCAAATCAGAGGCCTCTCTCATTGTAGAGACACTCACTAGCCCATCATCGACATAGAAACTGTTTTCTACAAATGAAGCTGCAGAGGGATAGTGTGCTTTGTATAACTGTGCCAGATATTTAAAACCAAAGTTAGCACACCCTGGAGAGGAAGCAGCGCCAAAAAGATGGACTGCCATCTGATACTCTTTAGGCTCACGATCAAGGTCTCCATGCTCCCACCATAGAAACCTTAAATACCTACGATGCTCAGGTGTAACAAGGAACTGATGGAACATCCTTTCAACATCGCAGATGATGGCAACTACTTCCTTTCTAAAACGGCAGAGGACTCCCACCAAGGAATTAATCAAATCAGGGCCTGTCAACAAGGTGTCATTCAAGGAGATGCCACGAAATTTAGCAGAACAATCAAAGACAACTCTTAGCTTGCCAGGTTTCTTTGGGTGGTACACCCCATGGTGGGGTATGTACCACACAATCTCTCCTGCAGGTGTCTCCGGTGCTAGCTCTGCATCCCGTTGTTAATCACATCCTCCATGAAGGCCTTGTAATGATCATAAACCTGTTGATTGGCCTTCAACTTCCTCTTTAGATGCTGCAAGCGAATAGTGGCCAACTTCTTATTGTTGGGTAAAGAGGGAGGACTACAGCCTTTAAACGGGAGGGGCATCTCTAGGTGACCATTCTCCTTCTGCTGAATGCCCTCACTAAGAAGCTGTATAAAGCGCACATCCTCTTGGGAGACATGTTTGCCCTCAGAATTTCTCTCACTGAAGTCTGACTCCAGCACCTTCAGGATATCTCCGGTTGATGGGACTGGCATTTCTCTCACTGCAACTCTGTGCACGAATCTTTGACCTCCCTGCCTATCCAGGTGGGGGTTAGCTGCACCTATTATACTCCATCCCAGCTCAGTCTTCTGTGCAAACGGCTCATTCTCACCGCCTGTGATGACTTCTAGGGGAGCTAAAGCTGAAGGACAGTCGTATCCAATTAACAGTCCCACCTCGCAGTCCTGAAGTGATGGCAACTTATTTGCAAGATGCCGGAGATGAGCCCACTGCAATGCCGTGGCCTGAGTTGGTATACAGGACATGTCGACAGGAATAAAGTCACGTGTATATGCTTGCTGTAACTGAACGCAATTTCCAGAATAGAAACCGCGGACTTGCAACCCACGCACACTTTGACTGGCTATTATTGTATCAACGGCCGTCATCGTACTGAGCTTCAACTGCAATGATTGAGTGCTTACGTTCAGCTCTCTGACAAGATCTTCCAAAACGAAAGTTGAATCACTTTGATTGTCAAGAAGGGCATATGTGAGAATCTCCTTCTGCGGTTCCTTTACAGATGACAAGAAAACTGGAACAATGGCAGAGGTGGCAGAAGCATTATGAATTAGGGCATGGGACAAAACCTTATGGACTTCCTGACTTGTTTCTCCATCTGTAAGAGTGGACACTCGATTTACTGCTTCCCTGGACCTCCTGTCTCTGTCTTCGTGCAAGCAGGTGGGATGGCGTCGGCCACACATTCCACAGGTATGTCTAGTTCTGCAGTCTTTAGTAATATGTCCTTTCCGTAAACATCCAAAGCACAGATGATTCTGATGTATAAATGACCTTTTATCTCCCATTGACTTGGAAGCAAAGACTGGGCACTTTGCAATGCCGTGAAACTCTTCTTTGCAGACAAGGCATGGCAGCTTTGGCTTAGAGGCAGAAAGATTTTCTAACATCTCTGATGTGTAGTCTTTTGTTTGGGCACTAGTGCTGAGGGCCTTTGCTCTTTTGGGCAGCTTATCATCAACTGGTCTAGAGCTCAAGAAGAATGGAGAAGCAATGGGATTCGGCTATGCGGGCTTCCTTCTGTACAAACTCAGCAAATCGTTCAAACGTTGGATATTCTCCAGATGTATCAAGTTCCTCTACAACAATTCTGCTCCATTTGCGTACAGTCCAATCTGACAATTTTTTCAACAGCTTATGGTTCTCCTCACTATCGTTTAAAATGGCCAATCCTTTTACATGGGGCATAGCCTCTGCACAGCCTTTTAAGAAGTCTGCAAAATCTCTGAGTGCCAAAGAATCATTTGGACCAATCTTCGGCCATTTCATAAGCTTGTCTCGAAAGGCTTTCTGCACAACAAATGGATTTCCATACCTATCTTTCAAAACTGACCAAGCACCTTCATATGCATCTTCAGAGCTCCGGTAGAAGAATCCCTCCACAGCCTTGCGTGCCTCTCCTATAAGATAGCTTTTCAAGTACAGCATTTTTTCACTAGCAGGGATAGGTTTTCTGTCAATTAAAGTTGTGAATGACATCATAAAATCTACAAACTTCAAAGGATCACCAGCAAACATAGTTGGTTCAGGAATAGGCAGACGGTTTAAGCTTAATGAGCTTGCAATTGCTTCAGCTAAATTGGTCATTGAACTCTGAGGAGATGCTTGCGATTGGGGCAATGTGACTGTTGTACCTAGTTGTCCGTTTGAACTCATATCTAAAGTTGTTCCAACCACAGGTGTAGCTATATTGTTAGGCTCTCCTGTTACATTGTCTTCAAATCGATTGTATGTTCGAACCCGAGCTGCAGCTACTTTAACATCCATGTCTGCTTGCATCCTTTCCAGCTTTGTTTTCTCCTCTTCCAGTTTCAGCTCAACTTCAGCTTGCCTTCGCTTCATTTCTGCCATCATTTGCGACTCATGGAATTTCCATTCACTTTCAAGTTTACTGAGTTTAGCCTGCTGAGCTTGTATCACCTGCACAGACTTTGCTTGTTCTAATTTGGCTGCAAGATCAGCTTCTGCATCTGCTCGCTTACTAGAAGCTTTGGAACTAATGACTGACAGATTGTCTGATTTCTCTGAGATGACACTTTCTGTGTTTGTGCCACCAAAAATAGATTTGTATTCATCTCTATTTAAAATCATTCACACTCTTTCCTTTTCAACTACTTCTTTAAAATTCTCTTGGTCCAAGCCCACTTCCAATCGTTTACTCACCAAATCACATATTTCTGTTGACAATGTATCGCAAGCATCCATTTTCTGCACAACATCTGGAGTGTTAAGGGAGTTACGTTGAAGTAGTTCATAATTTTGATTCACACGGTCATATCCACTTTGAATGTGCTGGTTTATTTTATCAAGATCATCCTTCACACAAAATTTCTTAAGTTTTGTTCTAACTTCTCTTGCTATCTTCTTCCAAGACTCATAGGCTCTCAAAAATGCCTTTAAATGCCTTTTAGCTTCCTCTTCACGCATCTGTTTACCTTTCTCTGTAGGCCGTCGTTCACGAGAACTAAAGCGAATTTCTTGTGTGCCAGTTGACTTCTCTTTCCCCATTAAGGGTTCTTCTGCAGGACTTAAGGCATTCTCACTAGTCGATTTTCCCTTTTCCCCTGACACTGACATTGTATATTTCCACAGAATAGTTTAAGAACTTGATTGATTTAACTTCAGTTAGCTGTGCTTTAAAAAACACTGAGTAACACTGCTCACTTCAAACATGAAATATTAAACCTCTAAAAGTAAAAATGAAATATCTAACACACCCTTAAATGACCGTTTCAAGAGTTTAAGCAGAGCTACACAATGAAAATTAAACATATATGTTAAATTTAACCTTCAAAACAAAATTTTACCGTAGCCCACAATTTCAACTCAAACAATTTACCGGCTATTTAGACATGAAATAAAGCCATTCGATATTTCAAA
>CM032898.1:25499060-25514000 GCA_019176425.1 Megalops atlanticus
CAGAATGAAACAGTTGTACACTGTCCCCTTTGAGAGGAACTCTGAGCGTGTCAAGGAACACAGGTACCAATACATCCAGGTAAGATATCTAAGGTGATTTTGAACAACACAGCACACACACACACTTTCTTTGAGATTTTGCACAACAGTAGTAAGCTATGCAATTTGTGACTTACGGTACCTTGTGTATTCTAATTTACTGAAGAGAGTCATGGAGCTTGAAGCCAGTGAAACTGAACACACATTCATCTTTGTGGATGAGGCCGGTTTCAACTTGGCAAAAAGACGCCGCCGTGGAAGGAATGTGATTGGGAAAAGGGCAACTGTAGATGTTCCAGGCGAGAGGGGGGCTAACATCACCATGTGTGCAGCAATATCTGGTGATGGACTGCAGCTGCATAAGGCTGTCATTGGCCCATACAATACAGCATGCCTTATTGCTTTTCTTGAACTGTATGAAAGGCTTTCAGCAGCAAGAGAGCAAGAGAGGCAGAATATACCAATATCTGTGATTGTATGGGACAATGTGGCCTTTCACCACTCCCGCCAGGTCACAGAGTGGTTTACAGCCCATCCCAGGATGATGTCGTTATTCCTGCCACCATACTCTCCTTTCCTCAACCCCATCGAAGAATTTTTTTCTGCATGGAGATGGAAGGTATATGGCCACCGCCCACATAAAAAGATGTCACTTCTAGATGCAATGGCTGCTGGGTGTATGGACATAACAGTGGAAGACATCCAGGGCTGGATAAGGCACTCTAAGAGATTTTTTCCTCGGTGTATGGCAGGAGATAGCATTCGGTGTGATGCTGATGAAAATCTATGGCCGAATGCAGGGGACAGGATGGATTAGGCCAGGCCAACAGTAGACTTCTGAGCCACTGATAGGCAGACAATATATGTGCAAATTACTGTATACATGCATATGCATTTTTTGTTAGAGTAATTGATTGTAATGTATTTTTCTTTTCTGTACTAGAGTATATTGCACTGTGAGAACAAATGGCAAAATACAGTAAAGCCCTCTGAAGAATACTGTTGCTTTTGTGATTTGTTTATCATATATTGTTGTACATTACATAGTAAAAATTGTTAGTCTTGGTTTCCGATAAAAGATTCATTCATTTACAGTATACTGTAAATTTACCACACTCAATCGTGACATCTATTGTGAGAGGCAAACCAACAGATCAAAAGTTTCTTCAGCTGCTTGGCTTGCAATACTTGTGGATGATTGTAAGGGTGGATACAGTAAGATATGCTAAAGATTTACATATTTCCAAGATTCAAGGTAGGAGAATGTTTCTGTAAATGTGTTCATACATGTAAAAGTTTGATGCCAAATAGAGAGGACAGGATGGATCAGCATTAGGGCTACAGTAGACTTCCAGTGGTATTACTGTGGTATACTGTATCATGTGTTGTTGTTTGTAACTTAATGCACTGGAAATGAATACGTAACATCGGCATGCTTTTTGTTGTGCTGTGGTAGGCCTATACAGTAACAGAAATTTTAGCATATTGCTGTAATGAAAGATATTGCAGCATTTTAGAATTATTTGTTTGGTATTTCAATATGTACTCTACAGAGGTGTCATTCTTTTTTTCTTTCTTTAAAATGCAACACTACAGTAATCTATGCTAAAACAGAGGATACAGCAACACATAATTATGCATTTTGCAATGCTTCAAGTTGTTTCTGTTTTTCAGTCCATTGTACTTTGAGTGACAAAGTAGTCTGCTGGGAGAGAGCATTTGATATAGTTATGGCAGCACGAGTCACTTTTGGGTGAATTATGAAGTGTTTTGGTGGTTGTAGTGCATTTTGCACGTAAGATTAACTGATATGCTCATATGCATGGTTGTTAAGCACACAGTGTTAAGAGTTTTGAAAAAGTGGCCATGGTGTTGACCTAAGTGTGAAAACGGTTGTAAAAAACTGTATTATCTATTTGTCTATCTAATTTATTGTCTTTATGTAACAATGATTTTACTTGTTATGTCATAGTGATATCATAGTGTATAACAATAGTGTATAACCAACCAGTTAAGTCATAGATTTCCAAACTTCCTAATACAAGACGAATCTAAAAATTTCATATAGTACACTTGATTCATGTTGTTGCTATGTATGGTTAAATTGTCATAGCTTAAACTCTATTGTGAGCTGAATTACTATAATGACAAATGAACAACAAATGTAGTACCAAAAACAACCTTTTTTTTTCAGATTTTCTCCATTTATTTATTTGGGGGTGTGTGTGTGTGTGTGTGTGTGTGTGTGTGTGTGTGTGTGTGTCTGTCTGTCTCTGTGTGACTGTGTGTGTCTGTGTCTGTGTGTGTGTCTGTGTCTGTGTCTGTTCTGTCTCTGTGTGACTGTGTGTGACTGTGTGTGTCTGTGTCTGTGTCTGTCTGTCTCTGTGTGACTGTGTGTGTCTGTGTGTCTATATAGTCACATTTGTGAACTGCACATTTTCATTGGGTTCCCAAGAAGAGGGCCAGGTCTTTCCACTGGAAGAAAATGAAATACAACAATCAGTTTCAAGATGAGTAACTGCTACATGTGGTTAGTCCTCATAGTATGTTATGCAATGAAACACTGAATCATGTTACATGAAGCCATGTTTCTCTATTTTCTTACTTTCTTACAAGTAATCACAATTAACAAATTTGGATATGGCGTGATTTCATTGTTAATTATGGTCCTGTAATTTGACACACACAGCCTCTCTGTATGCATTACATTGTTACTTGACAACCTGCAATGCTGTATCATGTTATGGTTAAAGAAGAACCACTTTTGTAGTTGAAGCAAATCAGATCACCATCTCGTTTATGAAATGTCGTACTTTATTAACTTTTTAAAAACAGAAAAATGTTGTACAGCACTCACAACTGTATTGTAACAATTACTAGCATAGACTCACCATGCATGACAAGGTGTCCAAAAGACTTGGACCTGCGCCACTCCCCGTGAAAATGAATTTGCATAAGTAACATGTAATTACTTTGGGTGTCAGTTAAATGCAACTACTCAATCACTGTTAGGCAAGGCAAGGCAAGTTTATTTATATAGCACAATTCATACACAATGGTAATTTGAAGTGCTTTACAAATGTGCAGATAAAAGAACAGAGAAAAATAAAAAACTAAAAAGGTAGAGTGTATTAAATCAATTTAAAAAGTGTGGGAAATTAAAAGATAAAGAAAAGGCAGGGGTTTTGAGTCTAGATTTGAAACCAGCTACAGTTGGGGCGCCTCTAAGGTCATCAGGAAGTTTGTTCCAGAGCTGAGCAGAATAGTAGCTGAAAGCTGCTTCACCATGTTAAGTTCTGACAGTAGGTATTACCAACAGATTACTCTCCAGTGATATGAGGTGTAGTAGGTGTGTACTCCTGAAACATATTTGAGAGGCATTTTGGTTCTGCTCCATTTACCGATTTATAAACAAGCAGCAGTGCTTTAAAGTCAATTCTGTGACTTATAGAGGCCAGTGTAAGGACTTAAGTGTCGGGGTAATGTGGTCAGTTCTCTGGCAGCTGAACTCTAGCAGAACTTTAGCAGTTGCAATTTATACAAACTGAAGCTGTTTGATGGTCTTTTTAGTAAAGC
This sequence comes from Megalops atlanticus, assembly GCA_019176425.1. NCBI lineage: Eukaryota > Metazoa > Chordata > Actinopteri > Elopiformes > Megalopidae > Megalops > Megalops atlanticus. The sequence goes on from CM032898.1 coordinate 25,502,676, forward strand.
CTGTGAACCACTGCAGTAGCCACCTTCGCAGGATATAAAAGCATGAATGAGTTTTTCTAAGTCTCTTCAAAGTCATGTTTTAACAAAAGGCTTCTAAGTTTGGGTATGTTTTTGAGATGGTAAATAGCTGATTAAGTTATTGTTTTCACATGGTTGTTAAGACAGATGTCACAATCAATTCAAACACAAAGGTTTTTGACTATGTCCTTCGCTTGAAGTCCTTTGGTGTCGAGATGAGGAGCAATCCTGATTATTTCAAATATGACTACGTCTGTTTTGTCCTTATTTAGCAGAAGATAGTTTTAAGTTATCCAAGTGTTACACTTTGGTCAATGCATTGACAAAGTGATTCTAGTGGCCCATAGTCGTTAGGTCAGAGGGCTAGCTAAATTTGTACTGACTCATAAATGACAGCTTTTGAGTAAGGGGGAACATTTTTAGTTGTTCATATGCACAATTTATAGAACATTGCACTACTTTAGGATTAATAAAAATACATTAAAAACATTAATTGTTTAATTGTTAATTGTAATTAATTGCAATACATTTCTAAGCACTCTGTGGAGAGATCACTACTATATGACAGGAATGCACACTTGCTTTGGACTTTCACTGGGCCAACCCTAGTACCTTTGAATGGCTTGTGTATTTGCCCTTGTGCCTGTTGTTTGCCCACCATATGCACTTTTGTACGTGGCTTTGGATAAAAGCATCTGCTAAATGAATAAATGTAAATGTAGTGTAGTGTAGTATAGTGAAGCAGTGTTGCTTTGCAGTTGCATTGTAGGTGACTTGCATACCAACCTCTCTGATTCTCTGTTTTCCCAATTTCCTAATTGGGAAGACTTCTAAATTGGGATGGATATTGCACTCTGGAAAACCAACAGCAAACAGACATTTGTTACCAATTGTCATCATAATACCTACAGAAAAAGAAGAGGCAGTGTGATCCCACATTGGCTTTTGTCCCTTCTGCATGACAGTATGCCATGCTTTAGAAGAAGAATCACTGACAACTGGTTTGCAGTAATGTCCTGCACTGTCCTGTGCCTTGAGAGAGCTCTGGCTCCAGCCATCCAATTGGCTCGGGCCACTTCAGCAGGATAGTGCCTGTATCTCAAGTCACTCCATTATAGCTAATTACTGCTGTTGGAAAAAAGTGAACAAAAAGTATACACACCTCTTGATAACTTCCTCTTCTTCCCAAATATGTTCAATTGCTGGACCTACAAGCAAGCATGACAATGGGATTTCATGACAATCAACAATGAGGAACACATTTTGTTTACCAGCTAGACAACACTAATATCCTTAAAGTCTTTCTTAATCACTTAATGTTTACAACCACACCTAATTTACAACAAATGATCTTCATGATCAGTAGGCACCACTATTCTAACATAGGGGAGAGGGATTTTTTTTAAATTGCCCTGTTCAACATCACTTAAAGCACTGTTGGGTATATTAAGAAAGCTCATTCACATCACATGATGTCATAGTGATGATTCCTACCATTGCAGCTGCAGCCTCCTCCTCTCCTCTCTCTGGAGCTACAGTCCCCTCCTCTCCTCTCTCTGGGGCTGCAGCCCCCTCCTCTCCTCTCTCTGGAGCTGCAGCCCCCTGCTCTCCTCTCTCTGGAGCTGCAGCCCCCTCCTCTCCTCACTCTGGAGCTACAGCCCCCTCCTCTCCTCTCTCTTGTTGAAAGAAATAAAAATGATGTAAAGTCCACAGTTAGCTAGCCAGACAGATCTACATACACAGTATTTGGTAACTGTAGTATCAGTGGCAAACTATCCTTCGATGTGTTCCAATACACAGAAGGTATTTGAGCACCTAATCAGCAGTTACCCAATACACAAGTAGTATACATTAAATAAAAGTACATTTCATTGTACAAAAAGTATATATTGTTACCTTCTTCTCTCTTCCTCTTTCTCCTTTCTCCCTGCCTGCTGTCCTCTCCAGATGGAGTCCATCCTATCATATTGATATGAATATAAAAGGTACATGAGTGACAGTTCAGCCAGCATCAACAAAAGTTCATGACAACAGCCTACTTTTATGTAAAGGTAGGATATGCAGACAAATAAATGTTGGACAACCAACTGATAAAAACATACCTTCCAATAGTGCCCTATATAGTATTTCAGTTCTATCTAGAATTGCCTTGGCCTGGTCAGGGAGGTCGTAGGGGCAGAGGCATTCTGCCCTCCATGCCTCCCTCTTTTTATCATACTTCCCGAGCAGAAGTAGGGGTCGGAGACCTAGCACCTTAAGTTTTTCCACCTGAAACAGTTGAAAGAGTACCAATGAGTTGTTTCATAGTATAATGAAAAAAATGTTTTGGAGGGGTCAGAGCTCATATTGATAATCTTTAAACTTGAAAAATGACATATGTTGTAGCTGACATAACACAGGGACGACCTACACACATACACTCACACCCCTGCAGACTGGGGAGGTTTAACTTCCATTCCGGTATTGTGAAATTAAAAGTAGCCGGCGATCACGGAGCTCCTGCTTTGGGACTCAAACAGAAGGTCTAATGGTTTCGTTTGACACCAAGTGTCTGACCCTGGGAGGATTCTGACATCAGGAATGTCATGCTTCTCTCTCCTTTCGGAAGGGCGTGAGGTCATTTTTAAATATCGCAGCTCTCGCGATGTGAAATTAAGTATCCAGCGATCACCGAGCTTGTGTTTTGGGACTCAAACAGAGGCCCTAATGGTTTCGATTGACACCGAGTTTCTGACCCTGGGAGGCTGTTAACTTCAGCGATGTTATGCTTTTCTGTCCTTCTGGAGGGACGTGAGGTCATTTTTGAATATCGCGGCTCCAGCAAAGTGAATGGGGTTAGGACGCCGCTTAATAGGGGTGAATTTGGGGCGTGGTGCAGATTTATTCATTAGTGCTGTCGCCTTTAAGTGCACAGGTGTCAGCGGTGGCTGATTATCTGCAGTGTTTGTCGGCGTTGGGAGACGTGCGAAACTCGTCGTATTTATTCAGGCACGGCCGTGGATATTTGGGCTGGGGAGTTCATTACGCGCTTCAGCCGTGGAAAGCGAGCCTGGTGTTACAGTCTGTAGGACGCTCGCATGTGAGACGCCCGTATGTGCGACCGGTCACGTTGGATGACTGTAGTGTTTCCTGGTGGTGGATTCAATCACGCATTGCCACAGAATCTTGTTGGCTGCTGCTTTGCTGCTCTGCTGTGTTTGCCGTCGCGGCCGCTTGCTGGGTTGCTTTGCCATCGGCTGCTGTTCTGTATCTTCTCGCTGCTTGGCTGCACCGCTACTAATCTTAACAGCGCTATTGACGGGACCGCAACTTGAGACCAGTATTTGCCGGGGCTGTTCCTGTGCAGCCACATTGGATATTTTATCTGGGTTGCTTGATGTGCTTGTGGTGTGTGGTGCTGTTGCTGTGTGTGTGTGGATGAGTGGAGCACTACCAATTGTGTGTGCGTGTTTTTTTTTTTGTCCATGTGATTGTTAATTACGGTTAACTGAGCCTTAGTTGAGATTTTACTTAATTGTGGGCATTGTGAACTCTCAGTACTGTCTCGGGCAGTAACATCTGGGGGGTTGGGGGCGTATGTACGGGGTTTAGTCTGTGCTGGTTTCTTTTTTTTACTTAAAATTGTATTTAGTTCTGCTTGGTGGGGTTTTGAACATTGCACTTCCTAATTCGTGCTTGTGATTTGGTTTGATTGTTATATCTGTGTGGGATTATAATGATTTGATTACTGTTTTCTTGTGTTTGGAGGGTTATTTTGTCTTTTGGTTGGTTTCCTTTGGGGGAAGGGGAACTACGGGGGGACTCTTGTAGCACTGCCGCCTCTTGAAGCCAATGAGTCATTGTACAGTGGTCCTGGCCCTCTTAGACTGTTTTTATTTTTTTTTACAATTGAAGTGAAATCAATAAAATGTATGCATTTGAGGAAACCAGCACCTCTGCTTCATTCATTTGATTGGATGGCCTGTTGGGGGTAACAAACTATAGTCCAGTGTGGAGTGGGCATTTTGAGTTCTAGGGGGAGACCAGCAGGGCCTAAATATTAGGGCTTGTGGCCAGTTGCCACATTTTGGCGCTGCGAGCAGGGTCTGCAGAGTTGTGGGTTTCCTCAATTGCTTCGTGGATCAGGTGTTTATATCCTGGCACACAGTACGATATATCCCCTATAGTTTGTTTTTATTTTTTTTTTGTTTTGTTTTTTTTTGCTAGTAGTGTGTGGTCGTGTGTTTGTTTCTCAGCAGCAACGCAGCAGCTAACAAGTACCCAGGGACACTGCAGTGATAGGCTTTGCGTCCACCTGACGACATTGAGAGACGTGTTTGGTGCTGTGAGTAAATCTACTTCTTTTCTCTGTTCAACATGGACAGTGAATTAGATGAGTTGCGCAGTCAGCTACAGCGGTTGAGGGCAGAGAATGAACAATTGCAGCAGCAGGTTAACATCACTGCTAGCCCTCAGGCGTCAAGCGGTAGGAGTGATCTTCCTCCCGCCAACCCAGGTGCTGGTCCTAGGGTAACCGAGCGTATAGTTCTCCTTCCAAGGGAGCAGCAATGTTCTATTTTAAGCGGTGGGGTTGATGAAGACATCTTTGAGTGGATTGGTGATGTCAAGGCTAGTCTGAGGGCATGTCAGTTAAACCCTGTGGAAGAGGCCCTGTTTATTCTCGATCGTCTAGGGGGTTCAGCAAAGAGGGAGAGCCGGTTTAGACCCCTGGAAGATAGAGAAGACCCAACTAGGGTGTTTGAAATCTTGAAAGAGTTGTATGGGGCCTCCAGATCATATATTTCCCTCCAAGAGAAATTTTTCTCCCGCCGACAAGGAAAGGCAGAGTCATTGCAAGACTTTTCACATGCCCTTTTGGCCCTGATGGAGCAAATTATACAGCATGCCCCAGGTGGTATGCCCAACTCTACCACCTTGTTGCGTGATCAGTTTGTAGAAAATGTTTTTGATAATGGCTTACGCCACGAACTTAAGCGCTTTGTCCGATTGAACCCTGGGTCCACTTTCCTCAAAGTGAGAAAGGAGGCTATAAGGTGGGTGGACAAAGGGATGTGTTCAGCTGATAAGCGGGGGAGGAGTTACTCTGTTCCAGCATCCTTTGTTACCCAGCATCAGGTTCATGGTCGTAATACTGTAGCCCCTGTCCAGAGTATGGAGAATTCTGATTTGTTTGAATTAAAGGAGATGCTTAAGGCCCAACAGGCACAGCTTAACCAACTAGCCCAAAGTTTGTAGCACTTGCAGTCACACCCAGCTCTGGGCCGTTCTCGGCCTACTAACCCCATTATTTGTAGGCGTTGCCATCGACCAGGCCATGTAGCTCGGAAGTGTACACGAGCCTATAGCAAGTCGGTCAAGCGGACATCAGGGCAGCCGGGAGAATTACAGGCACAGAGTAGGTCGGCAGAAGTGAGGAGCCACACTTCAGGCGGGGTAACTCTCGGCTCCCAGCTCCCAGAATGTACAGGTAACCAGACGTTTTCGAAATTATTAGGGAATCACCCTTCGGTTGCTATCACTATGGGTGGGATAGATGTTCCGTGTTTATTAGACACAGGGTCTATGGTTACCACTCTTTCAGAGAGCTTCTTTAGGCAACACTTCGAGTCATGGGGTAAGGAGAAGCTGCATGACTGTGGGTGGTTACAACTCCATGCTGCTAATGGTTTGGATATTCCATATGTTGGGTATCTAGAGCTAGATTTTTTGGTGTTAGGGAAACAAATGTGTAACAAAGGGGTGTTCATAGTGAGGGATCTGCCGACCCAATTCTCTGATAAGAGGCTTCCTGGCTTGCTGGGGATGAATGTGATCCAAGAATGTTACCAGGAACTTTTTAATCAGCATGGCAGTAGTTTATTTGATCTCCCCAGTGTTCAAGCAACCCCAGCATGGCAGTGTGCACTACAGTTTTGCCAAGAGACGGGAAGCGAATTGCCAGGGCTTGGAGTGGAGGAGAGGCAGGCTAGAGTTGGAGGTGGTAAAACAGTGTACATTCCTGCAGAGTCGTTGTGGTTTGTAGCTGTAACCTGTTCTCTAGCAGTAAAGGCCAATGCTATGGTGTTGTTTGAGCCCCTGCGGCAGGAGAGCCCATTGCCAGCGGGACTACTGGCCTTGGTGTCACTCGTCCCAGTTGTTAATGGTATTGCCCATGTGCCCATTGTCAACGTGGGGGGACATGGTGCACTGTTGCAGCCACATGCTGTGGTCGGGACATTGTGTCCAGTGCAGGCAGTGGGATGGCCCGATGGCATTATTGCTGTACCAGCGGAAGGAAGTGTGGGAACTCGGGTAGTGATCTCCTCACAGGTAGGGGTTGTGGACCGCGTAGCAGAGGCTATTCAAGATATGGACTTGTCCCAGCTCCCACCCACTGAGCAAGCTCAGGTAAGGACGCTTCTGCAGAAGTATCGGTCTGTTTTTGCAGCTGAAGAGGGTGAGTTGGGTTGCACAGGGCTCATTACCCATGAGATCCCCCTGGTGGACAGTGTCTCTATTTGTCAGCGATATCGTCGCATCCCCCCTGGAGACTATGAAGCAGTTAAACAGCACATCCATCAGTTGTTGCAGAAACGGGTAGTCAAGAGTGTGACGGTAAGCTCAGGCCTGTGGCATATGCCAGTCGGGGCCTCAGGCCCACTGACAGGAACATGCAGAATTACAGCTTGATGAAACTAGAGCTGTTGGCCTTAAAATGGGCACTAACCAATAAGTTTCAAGATTATCTGCTAGGACAGAAGTGTATTGTGTATACAGACAATAATCCATTGAGCTATTTGCAATCTGCTAAACTTGGTGCCTTAGAACAACGTTGGGCTTCTCAATTGGCAGCCTTTGACTTTGAGATTTGTTACCGCCCAGGCCTCGTTAATGGTAATGCCGATGCTCTTTCTCGGCAATACAGTACCGCCCCCTAACTTAGAACTAGATCGCGGAACGGCTCTGCCCCCAACACTGCTCGCACGTCTGGAAGACCTTAGGCCTTTGGAGGCAATGCAGCACACCGTGTCAGCATTCCCCACTACTAATAGGGCAGAGCTTGGGCAGCTACAGAGATGTGATCCAGTGATTGGAATAGTCAGGGGGTTCTTTTTGCAACAACGTTACCCCGCAAAGCTAGAACGCCAGGCAATGCCTAAAGTGTGTCTAGAGTTACTCTGCCAGTGGGCTCGGCTATCATTGAAGGATGGTGTGCTTTATCTTCATATTCAGCTGCCAGCGGGTCGGGAGGAGGTAGAACAGCTAGTGCTGCCAGGGGCTTTGCGGGACAAGGTGTTTCGGCAGTTACACGATGAACATGGTCATCCAACAGGGATCGCACGTACGAACTTATTAGGAGGTGGTGCTTTTGGCCCGGTATGAGCGATGAAATTGAGCGCCGCTGTAAGAACTGTAGCCTATGTGCAGTTGCAAAGTCTCCTCAACTTCCAGCCCGTGCCCCGATGGCACATTTGCTGACTTCAAGTCCCAACCAGATCCTCGCTATTGATTTTACTACCCTAGAGCCATCTAGCGATGGGCATGAGAACATTTTAGTTATGACGGATGTGTTCTCTAAGTACACTCAGGCGGTACCCACACGGGACCAAAAGGCAAGTACAGTTGCCAATATCTTGGTCCATGAGTGGTTTTACAGGTTTGGGGTACCGGCCCGGATACATTCTGATCAGGGCCGGAACTTCGAGAGTGCCCTTATATCTCAGCTTTGTCAGATCTATGGAGTTCAGAAGACTCGCACTACCCCATATCACCCGCAGGAGAACGGGCAGTGTGAGCGCTTCAATCGCACGCTTCATGATCTATTGCGAACATTGCCTCTAGAACAAAAGAGGTCATGGACACGGCACCTTGCCCAGGTGGTCTTTGCGTACAATACAACTTGTCACAGTGTGACGGGGGAATCTCCATATATATGAGTGCCAGAGTAACACCTAACCCACATGTCACAGTTTTCATTAAATTTGCACAAATAATAAAGTCCAAATGCTGTTTTTCTTTTATTTTGCCAATAAAGACTTTAAATGGTCACTCTTCATTAAAACTAATACCTTTTGTTTAAAAAATATGAACAATAACATCAGCAGAAACCGCTGAAGAATATTCTGATATATTAATCTACCAAGTTCTCATGTCTATCCAGGAGCTCATACAGATATGCTGTCAAGTCACAAGATGATTCAAAAACATTGCTTATGGATCAGATCAACATGCTCTGAAAACAGTTAACTAAATGGCAGACTTTGCAGAGATAAATTTAAACACACTAGTACAGTAAAACCATGAATGACATAAAATACATTTATGGATGTGAAAGCATTCAGCATAGATTAGAAGATCTTAAAACATTACAACCAACCAGGATAGGAACATAGATCAAGGCTCAAATCTTTAAATGACAAGTTTGAAGCAGAAAAGACAATGTGTCTCTCACAGACAGACATATAGACAACATATATCAATACCACTGACTATTATCACACATCTGCCAAGAAGTCAGATGGTCAAGAAGGCTGACATCACAACTTGGCATGTGTCAGCCTTGGAACCTCCCACAGTATTGCCAAACACAGCTAGTATATTTTAATACTGCTCAGTAATACAAGTCATCAGGCAAAATGCATATTTGCTAATTACAGCGCCCCCTAGAGGTCAAATACCACCAAATTTGGTGTGCATCCCCCCAATGGGATCCTGAGTCCATGTACCGAGTTTGGTTTTGATACGTGAAAGCGTTGCAGAGATATGAGCTCACTTCCTGTTTGGCGGCTTTGCCGCTGATTTTGATTGGCTGTTACGGGCAAACGCTTTCGAAAATGAAAAATCCACTTGATAACTTTTGTGAGCATTGGTCTGAAGATCATGTGTGCCAAATTCGGTGAAGATTGGACAAAATTTGTGACCCGTGCAACTTTTTTCGTGTTTTTGATAAAATCCAATATGACAGAAAATGTAATATGATGGAAATTGGCTGCGTTGAACTCAGCTTGACCCAAGGATTCCGACGGTCCCCCATTTTTGAAAATCGGACAAACGGCTCAAAAGTTACGTGCGTAAACAAAGATCCAACTTTGACCTGTTGGTGGCGCTAGAGCGCTCGTGGCGCGGATATGAAACTTGGTGAAAAGAATGAGGGGAGGGTCCCGAATCAGTGTGCAAAATTTCACAACTTTTTACCAGACAGTTCTATGGGCTGCCATAGACTTCAATGTCGGAAGAAAGATGTTTAATAATAATAAGAAAAGGTAGAAACACAATAGGTGCCTTGCAGCTTCGCTTCCTGGCCCCTAATAAGAAAAGGTAGAAACACAATAGGTGCCTTGCAACTTCGCTGCCTGGCCCCTAATAATAAGAAAAGGTAGAAACACAATAGGTGCCTTGCAAACGGGGTAACGTATATGAGACGAGCGCTAGGATGTGGCTAAGTGGTTGCTAGTCTGTTGCTAGGTGGTTGCCAGGGCGTTACTAGGTGGTTGCTAAGGTATGTAAGGTGGTTGCTAGGCTGTTGCTAGGTGGTTGCTAAGGTGTATAAGGTGGTTGCTAGAGTGTTACTAAGTGGTTGCTAGGGGGTTGCTAGGGTAAACAATATGGTCGCTGGGTCATTGCTAGGGCAATGCTGGGCGGTTGCCTGGGTGTTGCTAAGTGGTTGCTAGGGTAAACAATATGGTCGCTGGGCGTTGCTAAGGCGTTGCTGGGTGGTTGCCAAAGTGTTGCTAAGTGGTTGCTATGTGGTTGCTCGGGTGTTACTAAGTGGTTGCTAGGCTGTTGCTAGGTGGTTGCCAGGGCGTTACTAGGTGGTTGCTAGGCTGTTGCTAGGTGGTTGCTAAGGTATATAAGGTGGTTGCTAGGCTGTTGCTAGGTGGTTGCCAGGGCGTTACTAGGTGGTTGCTAGGCTGTTGCTAGGTGGTTGCTAAGGTATATAAGGTGGTTGCTAGGGTGTTGCTAGGTGGTTACTAGGGTGTTGCTAGATAGTTACTAAGGTATATGATTTGGTTGCTAGTGCGTTGTTGGGTGGTTGCTAGGGTGTTGCTAAGTGGTTACTGGGGGTTGCTAAGGTAAACAATATGGTTGCTGGGTCATTGCTAGGGCAATGCTGGGCGGTTGTCTGGGTGTTGCTAAGTGGTTGCTAGGGTAAACAATATGGTCGCTGGGCGTGGCTAGGACGTTGCTGGGTGGTTGCCAGGGTGTTGCTAAGTGGTTGCTAGGGTAAACAACATGGTCTCTGGGCGTTGCTAGGGCGTTGCTGGGCGGTTGCCAAAGTGTTGCTAAGTGGTTGCTAGTTGGTTGCTAGGGTGTTGCTATGCGGTTGCTAGGGTAAACAATATGGTCTCTGGGCATTGCAAGGGCTTTGCTAAGCGGTTGCTAGGTGGTTGCTAGGGTGTTGCTAGGTGGTTCCTATGGTGTTACTAAATGATTGCTAGTCGGTTGCTAGGGTAAACAATATGGTCGCTGGGCATTGCTAGGGCGTTGCTGGGTTGTTGCCAAAGTGTTGCTAAGTGGTTGCAACTTGGTTGCTAGGGTGTTGCTGGGTGGTTGCCAGGGTGTTGCTGGGTGGTTGCCAGGGTGTTGCTAAGTGGTTGCTTGGGTAAACAACATGGTCTCTGGGCGTTACTAGGGCGTTGCTGGGCGGTTGCCAAAGTGTTTCTAAGTGGTTGCTAGTTGGTTGCTAGGGTAAACAATATGGTCGCTGAGCGTTGCTAGGGCGTTGCTAGGAGATTGCTAGGGTGTTGCTAGGCGGTTGCTAGTGTGTTACTAAGTGGTTGCTAGGCGGTTGCTAGGGCACACAATATGGTCGCTGGGCCTTGCAAGGGCGTTGCTAAATGGTTGCTAGGTGGTTGCTAGTGTGTTACTAAGTGGTTGCTAGGCTGTTGCTAGGTGGTTGCCAGGGCGTTACTTGGTGGTTGCTAGGGTGTTGCTAGGTGGTTGCTAAGGTATATAAGGTGGTTACTAGGGCGTTGCTAGATGGTTACTGAGGTATATGATTTGGTTGCTAGTTCGTTGTTGGGTGGTTGCTAGGGTGTTGCTAAGTGGTTACTAGGGGGCTGCTAGAGTAAACAATATGGTCGCTGGGGCAATGCTAGGGTGTTGCTGGGCGGTTGCAAGGGTGCTGATAAGTGGTTGCTAAGGTAAACAATATGGTCGCTGGGTGTGGCTAGGGTGTTGCTAAGTGGTTGCTAGGGTAAACAACATGGTCTCTGGGCGTTGCTACGGCGTTGCTGGGTGGTTGCCAAAGTGTTGCTAAGTGGTTGCTAGTTGGTTGCTAGGGTGTTGCTATGCGGTTGCTAAGGTAAACATTATGGTTGCTAGGGA
>CM032899.1:3537-32170 GCA_019176425.1 Megalops atlanticus
CTGAAAGTTCTTCTGAGAGCGTTTCTGGCCTTCAGTGGAAACTCTGTGTTGAGGAATATCTGCATCCAACAATCACTTTGGACTCTGAAAGTGCATTTGAGAGCGTTTGGCCTTCCAGTGGAAACTCTAAAGGAGTGAATATCTCACTAAGAATCACTTTTTTGGACTCTGAAAATGCATTCGAGAGCGTTTCTGGTCTGTTACTGGAAACTCTGTGTTGAGTGAATATCTGCACTAAGAATCACTTTTTTGGACTCAGAAAGTGCTTCTGAGAGCGTTTCTGGCCTTTTACTGGAAACTCTGTGTTGAGTGAATATCTGCACTAACAATCATTTTTTTGGACATAGAAAGTGCATTCGAGAGCGTTTATGGAATTCCAGTGGAAACTCTGTGTTGAGTGAATATCTGCAGTAAGAATCACTTTTTTGTACTCCCAAAGTGCATTTGAGAGCGTTTCTGGCCATCGAGTGGAAACTCTGTGTTGAGTGAATATCTGCACTAAGAATCACTGTTTTGGACTCCTAAAGTGCCTTAGAGCGCGTTTCTGGCCTTCCAGTGGAAACTCTGTGTTGAGTGAATATATGCAGTAAGAATCACTTTTTTGGACTCTGAAAGTGCATTTGAGACCGTTTCTGGCCATCCAGTGTAAACTCTGTGTTGAGTGAATATCTGCACTAAGAATCACTTTTTTGTACTCAGAAAGTTCATTTGAAAGCGTTACTGGCCTTCCAGTGTAAACTCTGAGTTGAGTGATTATCTGCGCTGAGAATCACTTTTTTGGACTCTGAAAATGCACTTGAGAGCGTTTCTGGCTTTCCATTGTAAACTCTGTGTTGAGTGAATATCTGCACTAAGAATCACTTTTTCGGACTCCTAAAGTGCCTTAGAGAGCGTTTCTGGCCTTCCAGTGGAAACTCTGTGTTGAGTGAATATGTGCAGTAAGAATCACTTTTTTGGACTCTGAAAATGCATTTGAGAGATTTTCTGGCCTTCCAGTGGAAACTCTGTGTTGGGAGAATATCTGCGCTAAGAATCACTTTTTTGGAATGCTAAAGTGCCTTTGAGAGCGTTTCTGGCCATCCAGGGGAAACTCTGTGTTGAGTGAATATCTGCACTAAGAATCACTGTTTTTGACTCAGAAAGTGCTTCTGAGAGAGTTTCTGGCCTTCTCCTTGAAACTCTGTGTTGAGTGAATATCTGCACTAAGAATCACTTTTTTGGACTCCTAAAGTGCCTTTGAGAGCGTTTCTGGCCTTCTCCTGGAAACTCTGTGTTGAGTTAATATCTGCACTAAGAATCACTTTTTGGACGCTGAAAGTGCATTTGAGAGCGTTTCGCCTTCCCAGGAACCTCTATGTTGAGAGAATATCTGCAGTAAGAATCACTTTTTGGACTCAGAAAGTGCCTTTGAGAGGTTTCTAGTCATCGAGTGTAAACTCTGTGTTGAGTGAATATCTGCACTAAGAATCACTTTTTGGACTCCTAAAGTGCCTTTGAGAGCGTTTCTGGCCTTTTAATGGAAACTCTGTGTTGAGTGAATATCTGCACAAAAATCACTTTTGGAATCAGAAAGTGCATTTGAGAGCGTTTCTAGCCATCTAGTGTAAACTCTGTGTTGAGTGAATATGTGCAGTAAGAATCACTTTTTTGGACTCTGAAAATGCATTTGAGAGAATTTCTGGCCTTCCAGTGGAAACTCTGTGTTGAGTGAATATTGCACTAAGAATCACTTTTTTGGACTCCTAAAGTGCCTTAGAGAGCGTTTCTGGCCTTCCAGTGGAAACTCTGTGTTGAGTGAATATATGCAGTAAGAATCACTTTTTCGGACTCAGAAAGTGCATTTGAGAGCGTTTATAGTCATCTAGTGTAAACTCTGTGTTGAGTGAATATCTGCACTAAGAATCACGTTTTTGGACTCCTAAAGTGCATTTGAGAGCGTTTCTGGCCTTCCAGTGGAAACTATGTGTTGAGTGAAGATCTGCACAAAGAATCACTTTTGGACTCAGAAAGTGCATTCGACAGCGTTTCTGGCCTTCCAGTGGAAACTCTGTGTTGAGTGAATAGGTGCAGTAAGAATCACTGTTTTTGACTCAGAAAGTGCTTCTGAGAGAGTTTCTGGCCTTCTCCTTGAAACTCTGTGTTGAGTGAATATCTGCACTAAGAATCACTTTTTGACGCTGAAAGTGCATTTGAGAGCGTTTCTCGCCTTCCCAGGAAACTCTATGTTGAGAGAATATCTGCAGTAGGAATCACTTTTTTTTTGGACTCAGAAAGTGAATTTGAGAGGGTTTCTAGTCATGAGTGTAAACTCTGTGTTGAGTGAATATCTGCACTAAGAATCACTTTTTTGACTCTAAAGTGCCTTTGAGAGCGTTTCTGGCCTTTTACTGGAAACTCTGTGTTGAGTGAATATCTGCACTAAGAATCACTGTTTTGGACTCCTAAAGTGCATTTGAGAGCGTTTCTGGCCTTCTAGTGAAGACTCTGTGTTGAGTGAATATTTGCAGTAAGAATCAATTTTTGGACTGAGAAAGTGCATTTGAAAGCGTTTCTGGCCTTCCAGTGGAAACTCTCTGTGTTGAGTGAATATCTGCGCTAAGAATCACTTTTTTGGAATCCTAACGTGCCTTTGAGAGCGTTTCTGGCCTTCCAGGGAAACTCTGTGTTGAGTGAATATCTGCACTAAGAATCACTGTTTTTGACTCAGAAAGTGCTTCTGAGAGAGTTTCTGGCCTTCTCCTTGAAACTCTGTGTTGAGTGAATATCTGCACTAAAAATCAATTTTTTGGACTCCTAAAGTGCCTTTGAGAGCGTTTCTGGCCTTCTCCTGGAAACTCTGTGTTGAGTTAATATCTGCACTAAGAATCACTTTTTTGGACGCTGAAAGTGCATTTGAGAGCGTTTCTCGCCTTCCCCAGGAACCTCTATGTTGAGAGAATATCTGCAGTAAGAATCACTTTTTGGACTCAGAAAGTGCATTTGAGAGGGTTTCTAGTCATGAGTGTAAACTCTGTGTTGAGTGAATATCTGCACTAAGAATCACTTTTGGACTCCTGAAGTGCCTTTGAGAGCGTTTTCTGGCCTTTTACTGGAAACTCTGTGTTGAGTGAATATCTGCACTAAGAATCACTTTTTTGGACTCAGAAAGTGCTTTTGAGAGCGTTTCTGGCCTTCCAGTGAAAACTCTGTGTTGAGTGAATATCTGCACAAAGAATCACTTTTTTGGACTCAGAAAGTGCATTTGAGAGCGTTTCTAGCCATCTAGTGTAAACTCTGTGTTGAGTGAATATGTGCAGTAAGAATCACTTTTTTGGACTCTGAAAATGCATTTGAGAGAATTTCTGGCCTTCCAGTGTAAACTCTGTGTTGAGTGAATATTGCACTAAGAATCACTTTTTTGGACTCAGAAAGTGCCTTAGAGAGCGTTTCTGGCCTTCCAGTGGAAACTCTGTGTTGAGTGAATATATGCAGTAAGAATCACTTTTTCGGACTCAGAAAGTGCATTTGAGAGCGTTTATAGTCATCTAGTGTAAACTCTGTGTTGAGTGAATATCTGCACTAAGAATCACGTTTTTGGACTCCTAAAGTGCATTTGAGAGCGTTTCTGGCCTTCCAGTGGAAACTATGTGTTGAGTGAAGATCTGCACGAAGAATCACTTTTTTGGACTCAGAAAGTGCATTCGACAGCGTTTTTGGCCTTCCAGTGGAAACTCTCTGTGTTGAGTGAATATGTGCAGTAAGAATCACTGTTTTTGACTCAGAAAGTGCTTCTGAGAGAGTTTCTGGGCCTTCTCCTTGAAACTCTGTGTTGAGTGAATATCTGCACTAAGAATCACTTTTTTGGACTCCTAAAGTGCCTTTGAGAGCGTTTCTGGCCTTCTCCTGGAAACTCTGTGTTGAGTTAATATCTGCACTAAGAATCACTTTTTGGACGCTGAAAGTGCATTTGAGAGCGTTTCGCCTTCCCCAGGAAACTCTATGTTGAGAGAATATCTGCAGTAAGAATCACCTTTTTTGGACTCAGAAAGTGCATTTGAGAGGGTTTCTAGTTATCGAGTGTAAACTCTGTGTTGAGTGAATATCTGCAGTAAGAATCACTTTTTGGACTCCTAAAGTGCATTTGAGACCGTTTCTAGCCATCCAGTGTAAACTCTGTGTTGAGTGAATATCTGCACTAAGAATTACTTTTTTTGTACTCAGAAAGTTCATTTGAAAGCGTTACTGGCCTTCCAGTGTAAACTCTGTGTTGAGTGATTATCTGCGCTGAGAATCACTTTTTTGGACTCAGAAAGTGCATTTGAGAGCGTTTCTGGCCTTCCAGTGGAAACTCTGTGTTGAGTGAATATCTGCACGAAGAATCACTTTTTTGGACTCTGAAAGTGCATTTGAGAGCGTTTCTGGCCTTCCAGTGTAAACTCTGTGTTGAGTGAATATCTGCACTAAGAATCTCTGTTTTGGACTCTGAAAGTGCTTCTGAGAGAGTTTCTGGCCTTCTCCTGGAAACTCTGTGTTGAGTGAATATCTGCGCTAAGAATCACTTTTTTGGAATCCTAAAGTGCCTTTGAGAGCGTTTCTGGCCTTTCAGGGGAAACTCTCTGTTGAGTGAATATCTGCACTAAGAATCACTTTTTTGGACGCTGAAAGTGCATTTGAGAGCGTTTCTCGCCTTCCCAGGAACCTCTATGTTGAGAGAATATCTGCAGTAAGAATCACTTTTTGGACTCAGAAAGTGCATTTGAGAGGGTTTCTAGTCATCGAGTGGAAACTCTGTGTTGAGTGAATATCTGCACTAAGAATCACTTTTTGGACTCCTAAAGTGCCTTTGAGAGCGTTTCTGGCCTTTTACTGGAAACTCTGTGTTGAGTGAATATCTGCACTAAGAATCACTTTTTTGGACTCAGAAAGTGCTTTTGAGAGCGTTTCTGGCCTTCCAGTGAAAACTCTGTGTTGAGTGAATATCTGCACGAAGAATCACTTTTTTGGACTCAGAAAGTGCATTTGAGAGCGTTTCTAGCCATCTAGTGTAAACTCTGTGTTGAGTGAATATGTGCAGTAAGAATCACTTTTTTGGACTCTGAAAATGCATTTGAGAGATTTTCTGGCCTTCCAGTGGAAACTCTGTGTTGAGTGAATATCTGCACAAAGAATCACTTTTTTGGACTCAGAAAGTGCTTTTGAGAGCGTTTCTGGCCTTCCAGTGGAAACTATGTGTTGAGTGAAGATCTGCACGAAGAATCACTTTTTTGGACTCAGAAAGTGCATTCGACAGCGTTTCTGGCCTTCCAGTGAAAACTCTCTGTGTTGAGTGAATATGTGCAGTAAGAATCACTGTTTTTGACTCAGAAAGTGCTTCTGAGAGAGTTTCTGGGCCTTCTCCTTGAAACTCTGTGTTGAGTGAATATCTGCACTAAGAATCACTTTTTGGACTCTAAAGTGCCTTTGAGAGCGTTTCTGGCCTTCTCCTGGAAACTCTGTGTTGAGTTAATATCTGCACTAAGAATCACTTTTTTG
The DNA here is from genome assembly GCA_019176425.1 of Megalops atlanticus. Taxonomy (NCBI): domain Eukaryota; kingdom Metazoa; phylum Chordata; class Actinopteri; order Elopiformes; family Megalopidae; genus Megalops; species Megalops atlanticus. The sequence continues at coordinate 9,049 of CM032899.1, forward strand.
GACGCTGAAAGTGCATTTGAGAGCGTTTCTCGCCTTCCCCAGGAAACTCTATGTTGAGAGAATATCTGCAGTAAGAATCACCTTTTTGGACTCAGAAAGTGCATTTGAGAGGGTTTCTAGTCATCGAGTGTAAACTCTGTGTTGAGTGAATATCTGCAGTAAGAATCACTTTTTTGGACTCCTAAAGTGCCTTAGAGCGCGTTTCTGGCCTTCCAGTGGAAACTCTGTGTTGAGTGAATATATGCAGTAAGAATCACTTTTTTGTACTCTGAAAGTGTATTTCAGACCGTTTCTGTCCTTCCAGTGTAAACTCTGTGTTGAGTGAATATCTGCACTAACAATCTCTTTTTTGTACTCAGAAAGTTCATTTGAAAGCGTTACTGGCCTTCCAGTGGAAACTCTGTGTTGAGTGAATATATGCAGTAAGAATCACTTTTTTGGACTCTGAAAGTGTATTTGAGACCGTTTCTGGCCTTCCAGTGTAAACTCTGTGTTGAGTGAATATATGCAGTAAGAATCACTTTTTTGGACTCTGAAAATGCATTTGAGAGATTTTCTGGCCTTCCAGTGGAAACTCTGTGTTGAGTGAATATCTGCACTAAGAATCACTTTTGCACTCTAAAGTGCCTTAGAGAGCGTTTCTGGCCTTCCAGTGGAAACTCTGTGTTGAGTGAATATATGCAGTAAGAATCACTTTTTGGACTCTGAAAGTGCATTTGAGACCGTTTCTGGCCATCCAGTGTAAACTCTGTGTTGAGTGAATATCTGCACTAAGAATTACTTTTTTGTACTCAGAAAGTTCATTTGAAAGCGTTACTGGCCTTCCAGTGTAAACTCTGTGTTGAGTGAGTATTTGCGCTGAGAATCACTTTTTTGGACTCTGAAAGTGCATTTGAGAGCGTTTCTGGCCTTCCAGTGGAAACTCTGTGTTGAGTTAATATCTGGACGAAGAATCACTTTTTTGGACTCTGAAAGTGCATTTGAGAGCGTTTCTGGCCTTCCAGTGTAAACTCTGTGTTGAGTGAATATCTGCACTAAGAATCACTGTTTTGGACTCTGAAAGTGCTTCTGAGAGAGTTTCTGGCCTTCTCCTGGAAACTCTGTGTTGAGTGAATATCTGCGCTAAGAATCACTTTTTTGGAATCCTAAAGTGCCTTTGAGAGCGTTTCTGGCCTTTCAGAGGAAACTCTGTGTTGAGTGAATATCTGCACTAAGAATCACTGTTTTGGACGCTGAAAGTGCATTTGAGAGCGTTTCTCGCCTTCCCCAGGAACCTCTATGTTGAGAGAATATCTGCAGTAAGAATCACTTTTTTGAACTCAGAAAGTGCATTTGAGAGGGTTTCTAGTCATCGAGTGTAAACTCTGTGTTGAGTGAATATCTGCACTAAGAATCACTTTTTTGGACTCAGAAAGTGCTTTTGAGAGCGTTTCTGGCCTTCCAGTGAAAACTCTGTGTTGAGTGAATATCTGCACGAAGAATCACTTTTTTGGACTCAGAAAGTGCATTTGAGAGCGTTTCTAGCCATCTAGTGTAAACTCTGTGTTGAGTGAATATGTGCAGTAAGAATCAATTTTTTGGACTCTGAAAATGCATTTGAGAGCGTTTCTGGCCTTCCAGTGGAAACTCTGTGTTGAGTGAATATCTGCACTAAGAATCACTTTTTTGGACTCCTAAAGTGCCTTAGAGAGCGTTTCTGGCCTTCCAGTGGAAACTCTGTGTTGAGTGAATATATGCAGTAAGAATCACTTTTTTGGACTCCTGAAAGTGCATTTGAGACCGTTTCTGGCCATCCAGTGTAAACTCTGTGTTGAGTGAATATCTGCACTAAGAATCACTGTTTTGGACTCTGAAAGAGCTTCTGAGAGAGTTTCTGGCCTTCTCCTGGAAACTCTGTGTTGAGTGAATATCTGCGCTAAGAATCACTTTTTTGGAATCCTAAAGTGCCTTTGAGAGCGTTTCTGGCCTTTCAGGGGAAACTCTTTGTTGAGTGAATATCTGCACTAAGAATCACTTTTTTGCACTCCTAAAGTGCATTTGAGAGCGTTTCTGGCCTTCCAGTGGAAACTCTGTGTTGAGTGAATATCTGCATGAAGAATCACTTTTTTGGACTCTGAAAGTGCATTTGAGAGCGTTTCTGGCCTTCCAGTGTAAACTCTGTGTTGAGTGAATATCTGCACTAAGAATCACTGTTTTGGACTCTGAAAGAGCTTCTGAGAGAGTTTCTGGCCTTCTCCTGGAAACTCTGTGTTGAGTGAATATCTGCGCTAAGAATCACTTTTTTGGAATCCTAAAGTGCCTTTGAGAGCGTTTCTGGCCTTTCAGGGGAAACTCTTTGTTGAGTGAATATCTGCACTCAGAATCATTGTTTTGGACGCTGAAAGTGCATTTGAGAGCGTTTCTAGCCATCTAGTGTAAACTCTGTGTTGAGTGAATATGTGCAGTAAGAATCACTTTTTTGGACTCTGAAAGTGCATTTGAGATATTTTCTGGCCTTCCAGTGGAAACTCTGTGTTGAGTGAATATCTGCACTAAGAATCACTTTTTTGGACTCTGAAAGTGCATTTGAGAGCGTTTCTGGCCATCCAGTGTAAACTCTGTGTTGAGTGAATATCTGCACTAAGAATTACTTTTTTGTACTCAGAAAGTTCATTTGAAAGCGTTACTGGCCTTCCAGTGTAAACTCTGTGTTGAGTGATTATCTGCGCTGAGAATCACTTTTTTGGACTCTGAAAGTGCTTCTGAGAGAGTTTCTGGCCTTCTCCTGGAAACTCTGTGTTGAGTGAATATCTGCGCTAAGAATCACTTTTTTGGACTCAGAAAGTGCTTTTGAGAGCGTTTCTGGCCTTCCAGTGAAAACTCTGTGTTGAGTGAATATCTGCACGAAGAATCACTTTTTTGGACTCAGAAAGTGCATTTGAGAGCGTTTCTAGCCATCTAGTGTAAACTCTGTGTTGAGTGAATATGTGCAGTAAGAATCACTTTTTGGACTCTGAAAATGCATTTGAGAGATTTTCTGGCCTTCCAGTGGAAACTCTGTGTTGAGTGAATATCTGCACTAAGAATCACTTTTTTGGACTCCTACAGTGCCTTAGAGAGCGTTTCTGGCCTTCCAGTGGAAACTCTGTGTTGAGTGAATATATGCAGTAAGAATCACTTTTTTGGACTTAGAAAGTGCTTCTGAGAGCGTTTCTGGCCTTTTACTGAAAACTCTGTGTTGAGTGAATATCTGCACTAAGAATCACTGTTTTTGGTCTCCGAAAATGCATTTGAGAGCGTTTCTGGCCTTCCAGTGGAAACTCTGTGTTGAGTGAATATCTGCACTAACAATCACTTTTTTGGACTTTGAAAGTGCATTTGAGAGCTTTTCTGGCCTTCCAGTGTAAACTCTGTGTTGAGTGAATATCTGCACTAACAATCACTTTTATGGACTGCGAAAATGCACATGAGAGCGTTCCTGGCCTTCCAGTGGAAACTCTGTGTTGAGTGAATATCTCTCACTAAGAATCAGTTTTTTGGACCCTGAAAATGCATTCGAGAGCGTTTCTGGTCTGTTAATGGAAACTCTGTGTTGAGTGAATATCTGCACTAAGAATCACTTTTTTGGACTCCTAAAGTGCCTTAGAGAGCGTTTCTGGCCTTCTCCTGGAAACTCTGTGTTGAGTTAATATCTGCACTAAGAATCACTCTTTTGGACTCTGAAAGTGCATTTGAGAGCGTTTCTGGCCTTCCAGTGGAAACTCTGTGTTGAGTGAATATCTGCACTAAGAATCACTGTTATGGACTCAGAAAGTGCTTCTGAGAGAGTTTCTGCCCTTCTCCTGGAAACTCTGTGTTGAGTGAATATCTGCACTGAGAATCAATTTTTTGGACTCTGAAAGTGCATTTGAGAGCGTTTCTGGCCTTCCAGTGAAAACTCTGTGTTGAGTGAATATTTGCACTAAGAATCACTTTTTTGGACTGCGAAAATGCACATGAGAGCGTTCCTGGCCTTCCAGTGGAAACTCTGTGTTGAGTGAATATCTCTCACTAAGAATCAGTTTTTTGGACTCTGAAAATGCATTCGAGAGCGTTTCTGGTCTGTTAATGGAAACTCTGTGTTGAGTGAATATCTGCACTAAGAATGACTTTTCTGGACTCAGAAAGTGCTTCTGAGAGCGTTTCTGGCCTTTTACTGGAAACTCTGTGTTGAGTGAATATCTGCACTAACAATCATTTTTTGGACATAGAAAGTGCATTCGAGAGCGTTTCTGGAATTCCAGTGGAAACTCTATGTTGAGTGAATATCTGCAGTAAGAATCACTTTTTGTACTCCCAAAGTGCATTTGAGAGCGTTTCTGGCCATCTAGTGTTAACTCTGTGTTGAGTGAATATCTGCACGAAGAATCACTTTTGGACTCAGAAAGTGCATTTGAGAGCGTTTTCTAGCCATCTAGTGTAAACTCTGTGTTGAGTGAATATTTGCACTAAGAATCACTTTTGGACTCCTAAAGTGCATTTGAGAGCGTTTCTGGCCTTCTAGTGGAAACTGTGTGTTGAGTGAATATCTGCACAAAGAATCATTTTTGGACTCAGAAAGTGCATTTGACAGCGTTTCTGGCCTTCCAGTGGAAACTCTCTGTGTTGAGTGAATATGTGCAGTAAGAATCACTTTTTTGGACTCTGAAAATGCATTTGAGAGATTTTCTGGCCTTCCAGTGGAAACTCTGTGTTGAGTGAATATCTGCACTAAGAATCACTTTTTTGGACTCAGAAAGTGCTTCTGAGAGAGTTTCTGCCCTTCTCCTGGAAACTCTGTGTTGAGTGAATATGTGCACTAAAAATCACTTTTTTGGACTCCGAAAATGCATTTGAGAGCGTTTCTGGCCTTCCAGTGTAAACTCTGTGTTGAGTGAATACCTGCACTAACAATCACTTTTTTGGACTCAGAAAGTGCTTCTGAGAGAGTTTCTGCCCTTCTCCTGGAAACTCTGTGTTGAGTGAATATGTGCACTGAGAATCAATTTTTTGGTCTCTGAAAGAGCATTTGAGAGCGTTTCTGGGCTCCAGTGGAAACTCTGTGTTGAGTGAATATCTGCACTGAGAATCAATTTTTTGGTCTCCGAAAGTGCATTTGAGAGTGTTTCTGGCCTTCCAGTGGAAACTCTGTGTTGAGTGAATATCTGCAGTAAGAATCAATTTTTTGGACTCTAAAAGTGCTTCTGAGAGAGTTTCTGGCATTCTCCAGGAAACTCTGTGTTGAGTTAATATCTGGACTAAGAATCACATTTTTAGACGCTGAAAGTGCTTTTGAGAGCGTTTCTAGCCATCCCCAGGAACCTCTATGTTGAGAGAATATTTGCACTAAGAATCACTTTTTTGGACTCCTAAAGTGCATTTGAGAGCGTTTCTGGCCTTCCAGTGAAAACTCTGTGTTGAGTGAATATTTGCAGTAAGAATCAATTTTTTGGACTCTGAAAATGCATTTGAGAGCGTTTCTGGCCTTTCAGTGGAAACTCTGTGTTGAGTGAATATCTGCACCTATAATCACTTTTTTGGACTCTGAAAGTGCTTCTGAGAGCGTTTCTGGCCTTTCAGTGGAAACTCTGTGTTGATTGAATATCTGCACTAACAATCACTTTTTTGGACTCTGAAAGTGCATTTGAGAGCGTTTCTGGCCTTCCAGTGGAAACTCTGTGTTGAGTGAATATTTGCACTAAGAATCACTTTTTTGGACTGCGAAAATGCACATGAGAGCGTTCCTGGCCTTCCAGTGGAAACTCTGTGTTGAGTGAATATCTCTCACTAAGAATCACTGTTTTGGACTCAGAAAGTGCTTCTGAGAGCGTTTCTGGCCTTTACTGGAAACTCTGTGTTGAGTGAATATCTGCACTAACAATCATTTTTGGACATAGAAAGTGCATTCGAGAGCGTTTCTGGAATTACAGTGGAAACTCTCTGTTGAGTGAATATCTGCAGTAAGAATCACTTTTTTGTACTCCCAAAGTGCATTTGAGAGCGTTTCTGCCAACGAGTGGAAACTCTGTGTTGAGTGAATATCTGCACTAAGAATCACTGTTTTGGACTCCTAAAGTGCATTTGAGAGCGTTTCTGGCCTTCTAGTGAAGACTCTGTGTTGAGTGAATATTTGCAGCAAGAATCAATTTTTTGGACTCAGAAAGTGCATTTGACAGCGTTTCTGGCCTTCCAGTGGAAACTCTCTGTGTTGAGTGAATATCTGCAGTAAGAATCACTTTTTTGGACTCCTAAAGTGCCTTAGAGCGCGTTTCTGGCCTTCCAGTGGAAACTCTGTGTTGAGTGAATATATGCAGTAAGAATCACTTTTTTGGACTCTGAAAATGCATTTGAGAGATTTTCTGGCCTTCCAGTGGAAACTCTGTGTTGAGAGAATATCTGCGCTAAGAATCACTTTTTTGGAATCCTAAAGTGCCTTTGAGAGCGTTTCTGGCCATCCAGGAGAAACTCTGTGTTGAGTGAATATCTGCACTAAGAATCACTGTTTTTGACTCAGAAAGTGCTTCTGAGAGAGTTTCTGGCCTTCTCCTTGAAACTCTGTGTTGAGTTAATATCTGCACTAAGAATCACTTTTTTGGACGCTGAAAGTGCATTTGAGAGCGTTTCTCGCCTTCCCCAGGAACCTCTATGTTGAGAGAATATCTGCAGTAAGAATCACTTTTTTGGACTCAGAAAGTGCCTTTGATAGGGTTTCTAGTCATCGAGTGTAAACTCTGTGTTGAGTGAATATCTGCACTAAGAATCACTTTTTTGGACTCCTAAAGTGCCTTTGAGAGCGTTTCTGGCCTTTTACTGGAAACTCTGTGTTGAGTGAATATCTGCACTAAGAATCACTTTTTTGGACTCAGAAAGTGCATTTGAGAGCGTTTCTGGCCTTCCAGTGAAAACTCTGTGTTGAGTGAATATCTGCACGAAGAATCACTTTTTTGGACTCAGAAAGTGCATTTGAGAGCGTTTCTAGCCATCTAGTGTAAACTCTGTGTTGAGTGAATATGTGCAGTAAGAATCACTTTTTTGGACTATGAAAATGCATTTGAGAGCGTTTCTGGCCTTCCAGTGGAAACTCTGTGTTGAGTGAATATCTGCACTAAGAATCACTTTTTTGGACGCCTAAAGTGCCTTAGAGAGCGTTTCTGGCCTTCCAGTGGAAACTCTGTGTTGAGTGAATATATGCAGTAAGAATCACTTTTTTGGACTCAGAAAGTGCATTTGACAGCGTTTCTGGCCTTCCAGTGGAAACTCTCTGTGTTGAGTGAATATGTGCAGTAAGAATCACTGTTTTTGACTCAGAAAGTGCTTCTGAGAGAGTTTCTGGCCTTCTCCTTGAAACTCTGTGTTGAGTGAATATCTGCACTAAGAATCACTTTTTTGGACGCTGAAAGTGCATTTGAGAGCGTTTCTGGCCTTTCAGGGGAAACTCTATGTTGAGAGAATATCTGCAGTAGGAATCACTTTTTTGGACTCAGAAAGTGAATTTGAGAGGGTTTCTAGTCATCGAGTGTAAACTCTGTGTTGAGTGAATATCTGCACTAAGAATCACTTTTTTGGACTCCTAAAGTGCCTTTGAGAGCGTTTCTGGCCTTTTACTGGAAACTCTGTGTTGAGTGAATATCTGCACTAAGAATCACTGTTTTGGACTCCTAAAGTGCATTTGAGAGCGTTTCTGGCCTTCTAGTGAAGACTCTGTGTTGAGTGAATATTTGCAGTAAGAATCAATTTTTGGACTCAGAAAGTGCATTTGAAAGCGTTTCTGGCCTTCCAGTGGAAACTCTCTGTGTTGAGTGAATATCTGCGCTAAGAATCACTTTTTGGAATCCTAACGTGTCTTTGAGAGCGTTTCTGGCCTTCCAGGGAAACTCTGTGTTGAGTGAATATCTGCACTAAGAATCACTGTTTTTGACTCAGAAAGTGCTTCTGAGAGAGTTTCTGGCCTTCTCCTTGAAACTCTGTGTTGAGTGAATATCTGCACTAAAAATCAATTTTTGGACTCTTAAAGTGCCTTTGAGAGCGTTTCTGGCCTTCTCCTGGAAACTCTGTGTTGAGTTAATATCTGCACTAAGAATCACTTTTTGGACGCTGAAAGTGCATTTGAGAGCGTTTCTCGCCTTCCCCAGGAACCTCTATGTTGAGAGAATATCTGCAGTAAGAATCACTTTTTTGGACTCAGAAAGTGCATTTGAGAGGGTTTCTAGTCATCGAGTGTAAACTCTGTGTTGAGTGAATATCTGCACTAAGAATCACTTTTTTCACTCCTAAAGTGCCTTTGAGAGCGTTTCTGGCCTTTTACTGGAAACTCTGTGTTGAGTGAATATCTGCACTAAGAATTACTTTTATGTACTCAGAAAGTTCATTTGAAAGCGTTACTGGCCTTCCAGTGTAAACTCTGTGTTGAGTGATTATCTGCGCTGAGAATCACTTTTTTGGACTCTGAAAGTGCATTTGAGAGCGTTTCTGGCCTTCCAGTGGAAACTCTGTGTTGAGTGAATATCTGCACGAAGAATCACTTTTTTGGACTCTGAAAGTGCATTTGAGAGCATTTCTGGCCTTCCAGTGTAAACTCTGTGTTGAGTGAATATCTGCACTAAGAATCAGTGTTTTGGACTTCGAAAGTGCTTCTGAGAGAGTTTCTGGCCTTCTCCTGGAAACTGTGTGTTGAGTGAATATCTGCGCTAAGAATCACTTTTTTGGAATCCTAAAGTGCCTTTGAGAGCGTTTCTGGCCTTTCAGGGGAAACTCTGTGTTGAGTGAATATCTGCACTAAGAATCACTGTTTTGGACGCTGAAAGTGCATTTGAGAGCGTTTCTCGCCTTCCCCAGGAACCTCTATGTTGAGAGAATATCTGCAGTAAGAATCACTTTTTTGGACTCAGAAAGTGCATTTGAGAGGGTTTCTAGTCATCGAGTGTAAACTCTGTGTTGAGTGAATATCTGCACTAAGAATCACTTTTTTGGACTCCTAAAGTGCCTTTGAGAGCGTTTCTGGCCTTTTACTGGAAACTCTGTGTTGAGTGAATATCTGCACTAAGAATCACTTTTTTGGACTCAGAAAGTGCTTTTGAGAGCGTTTCTGGCCTTCCAGTGAAAACTCTGTGTTGAGTGAATATCTGCACTAAGAATCACTGTTTTGGACTCCTAAAGTGCATTTGAGAGCGTTTCTGGCCTTCTAGTGAAGACTCTGTGTTGAGTGAATATTTGCAGTAAGAATCAATTTTTGGACTCAGAAAGTGCATTTGAAAGCGTTTCTGGCCTTCCAGTGGAAACTCTCTGTGTTGAGTGAATATCTGCGCTAAGAATCACTTTTTTGGAATCCTAACGTGCCTTTGAGAGCGTTTCTGGCCTTCCAGGAAACTCTGTGTTGAGTGAATATCTGCACTAAGAATCACTGTTTTTGACTCAGAAAGTGCTTCTGAGAGAGTTTCTGGCCTTCTCCTTGAAACTCTGTGTTGAGTGAATATCTGCACTAAAAAAATCAATTTTTGGACTCTTAAAGTGCCTTTGAGAGCGTTTCTGGCCTTCTCCTGGAAACTCTGTGTTGAGTTAATATCTGCACTAAGAATCACTTTTTGGACGCTGAAAGTGCATTTGAGAGCGTTTCTCGCCTTCCCCAGGAACCTCTATGTTGAGAGAATATCTGCAGTAAGAATCACTTTTTTGGACTCAGAAAGTGCATTTGAGAGGGTTTCTAGTCATCGAGTGTAAACTCTGTGTTGAGTGAATATCTGCACTAAAAATCACTTTTTTGGACTCCTAAAGTGCCTTTGAGAGCGTTTCTGGCCTTTTACTGGAAACTCTGTGTTGAGTGAATATCTGCACTAAGAATCACTTTCTTGGACTCAGAAAGTGCTTTTGAGAGCGTTTCTGGCCTTCCAGTGAAAACTCTGTGTTGAGTGAATATCTGCACGAAGAATCACTTTTTTGGACTCAGAAAGTGCATTTGAGAGCGTTTCTAGCCATCTAGTGTAAACTCTGTGTTGAGTGAATATGTGCAGTAAGAATCACTTTTTGGACTCTGAAAATGCATTTGAGAGATTTTCTGGCCTTCCAGTGGAAACTCTGTGTTGAGTGAATATCTGCACTAAGAATCACTTTTTTGGACTCCTAAAGTGCCTTTGAGAGCGTTTCTGGCCTTCCAGTGGAAACTCTGTGTTGAGTGAATATATGCAGTAAGAATCACTTTTTTGGACTCAGAAAGTGCATTTGAGAGCGTTTATAGTCATCTAGTGTAAACTCTGTGTTGAGTGAATATCTGCACTAAGAATCACGTTTTGGACTCTAAAGTGCATTTGAGAGCGTTTCTGGCCTTCCAGTGGAAACTATGTGTTGAGTGAAAATCTGCACGAAGAATCACTTTTTTGGACTCAGAAAGCGCATTCGACAGCGTTTCTGGCCTTCCAGTGGAAACTCTCCGTGTTGAGTGAATATGTGCAGTAAGAATCACTGTTTTTGACTCAGAAAGTGCTTCTGAGAGAATTTCTGGGCCTTCTCCTTGAAACTCTGTGTTGAGTGAATATCTGCACTAAGAATCACTTTTTTGGACTCCTAAAGTGCCTTTGAGAGCGTTTCTGGCCTTTCAGGGGAAACTCTGTGTTGAGTTAATATCTGCACTAAGAATCACTTTTTGGACGCTGAAAGTGCATTTGAGAGCGTTTCTCGCCTTCCCCAGGAACCTCTATGTTGAGAGAATATCTGCAGTAAGAATCACTTTTTTGGACTCAGAAAGTGCATTTGAGAGGGTTTCTAGTCATCAGTGTAAACTCTGTGTTGAGTGAATATCTGCACTAAGAATCACTTTTTGGACTCTAAAGTGCCTTTGAGAGCGTTTCTGGCCTTTTACTGGAAACTCTGTGTTGAGTGAATATCTGCACTAAGAATCACTTTTTTGGACTCAGAAAGTGCTTTTGAGAGCGTTTCTGGCCTTCCAGTGAAAACTCTGTGTTGAGTGAATATCTGCACTAAGAATCACTGTTTTGGACTCCTAAAGTGCATTTGAGAGCGTTTCTGGCCTTCTAGTGAAGACTCTGTGTTGAGTGAATATTTGCAGTAAGAATCAATTTTTTGGACTCAGAAAGTGCATTTGAAAGCGTTTCTGGCCTTCCAGTGGAAACTCTCTGTGTTGAGTGAATATCTGCGCTAAGAATCACTTTTTTGGAATCCTAACGTGCCTTTGAGAGCGTTTCTGGCCTTCCAGGGGAAACTCTGTGTTGAGCGAATATCTGCACTAAGAATCACTGTTTTTGACTCAGAAAGTGCTTCTGAGAGAGTTTCTGGCCTTCTCCTTGAAACTCTGTGTTGAGTGAATATCTGCACTAAAAAATCAATTTTTTGGACTCTTAAAGTGCCTTTGAGAGCGTTTCTGGCCTTCTCCAGGAACCTCTATGTTGAGAGAATATCTGCAGTAAGAATCACTTTTTTGGACTCAGAAAGTGCATTTGAGAGGGTTTCTAGTCATCAGTGTAAACTCTGTGTTGAGTGAATATCTGCACTAAAAATCACTTTTTTGGACTCCTAAAGTGCCTTTGAGAGCGTTTCTGGCCTTTTACTGGAAACTCTGTGTTGAGTGAATATCTGCACTAAGAATAACTTTCTTGGACTCAGAAAGTGCTTTTGAGAGCGTTTCTGGCCTTCCAGTGAAAACTCTGTGTTGAGTGAATATCTGCACGAAGAATCACTTTTTTGGACTCAGAAAGTGCATTTGAGAGCGTTTCTAGCCATCTAGTGTAAACTCTGTGTTGAGTGAATATGTGCAGTAAGAATCACTTTTTTGGACTCTGAAAATGCATTTGAGAGATTTTCTGGCCTTCCAGTGGAAACTCTGTGTTGAGTGAATATCTGCACTAAGAATCACTTTTTTGGACTCCTAAAGTGCCTTTGAGAGCGTTTCTGGCCTTCCAGTGGAAACTCTGTGTTGAGTGAATATATGCAGTAAGAATCACTTTTTTGGACTCAGAAAGTGCATTTGAGAGCGTTTATAGTCATCTAGTGTAAACTCTGTGTTGAGTGAATATCTGCACTAAGAATCACGTTTTTGGACAGTGAAAGTGCATTTGAGAGCGTTTCTGGCCTTCCAGTGGAAACTATGTGTTGAGTGAAAATCTGCACGAAGAATCACTTTTTTGGACTCAGAAAGCGCATTCGACAGCGTTTCTGGCCTTCCAGTGGAAACTATGTGTTGAGTGAATATATGCAGTAAGAATCACTTTTTTGTACTCTGAAAGTGTATTCGAGACCGTTTCTGGCCTTCCAGTGTAAACTCTGTGTTGAGTGAATATCTGCACTAAGAATCACTTTTTTGTACTCAGAAAGTTCATTTGAAAGCGTTACTGGCCTTCCAGTGGAAACTCTGTGTTGAGTGAATATATGCAGTAAGAATCACTTTTTTGGACTCTGAAAGTGTATTTGAGACCGTTTCTGGCCTTCCAGTGTAAACTCTGTGTTGAGTGAATATCTGCACTAAGAATCACTTTTTTGTACTCAGAAAGTTCATTTGAAAGCGTTACTGGCCTTCCAGTGGAAACTCTGTGTTGAGTGAATATATGCAGTAAGAATCACTTTTTTGGACTCTGAAAGTGTATTTGAGACCGTTTCTGGCCTTCCAGTGTAAACTCTGTGTTGAGTGAATATCTGCAGTAAGAATCACTTTTTTGGACTCTGAAAATGCATTTGAGAGATTTTCTGGCCTTCCAGTGGAAACTCTGTGTTGAGTGAATATATGCAGTAAGAATCACTTTTTTGGACTCTGAAAGTGCATTTGAGACCATTTCTGGCCATCCAGTGTAAACTCTGTGTTGAGTGAATATCTGCACTAAGAATTACTTTTTGTACTCAGAAAGTTCATTTGAAAGCGTTACTGGCCTTCCAGTGTAAACTCTGTGTTGAGTGATTATCTGCGCTGAGAATCACTTTTTGGACTCTGAAAGTGCATTTGAGAGCGTTTCTGGCCTTCCAGTGGAAACTCTGTGTTGAGTGAATATCTGCACGAAGAATCACTTTTTTGGACTCTGAAAGTGCATTTGAGAGCATTTCTGGCCTTCCAGTGTAAACTCTGTGTTGAGTGAATATCTGCACTAAGAATCAGTGTTTTGGACTTGAAAGTGCTTCTGAGAGAGTTTCTGGCCTTCTCCTGGAAACTGTGTGTTGAGTGAATATCTGCGCTAAGAATCACTTTTTTGGAATCCTAAAGTGCCTTTGAGAGCGTTTCTGGCCTTTCAGGGGAAACTCTGTGTTGAGTGAATATCTGCACTAAGAATCACTGTTTTGGACGCTGAAAGTGCATTTGAGAGCGTTTCGCCTTCCCAGGAACCTCTATGTTGAGAGAATATCTGCAGTAAGAATCACTTTTTGGACTCAGAAAGTGCATTTGAGAGGGTTTCTAGTCATCGAGTGTAAACTCTGTGTTGAGTGAATATCTGCACTAAGAATCACTTTTTTGGACTCCTAAAGTGCCTTTGAGAGCGTTTCTGGCCTTTTACTGGAAACTCTGTGTTGAGCGAATATCTGCACTAAGAATCACTTTTTTGGACTCAGAAAGTGCTTTTGAGAGCGTTTCTGGCCTTCCAGTGAAAACTCTGTGTTGAGTGAATATCTGCACGAAGAATCACTTTTTTGGACTCAGAAAGTGCATTTGAGAGCGTTTCTAGCCATCTAGTGTAAACTCTGTGTTGAGTGAATATGTGCAGTAAGAATCACTTTTTTGGACTCTGAAAATGCATTTGAGAGTTTTTCTGGCCTTCCAGTGGAAACTCTGTGTTGAGTGAATATCTGCACTAAGAATCACTTTTTTGGACTCCTAAAGTGCCTTAGAGAGCGTTTCTGGCCTTCCAGTGGAAACTCTGTGTTGAGTGAATATATGCAGTAAGAATCACTTTTTCGGACTCAGAAAGTGCATTTGAGAGCGTTTCTGGCCATCCAGTGTAAACTCTGTGTTGAGTGAATATCTGCACTAAGAATCACGTTTTTGCACTCAGAAAGTTCATTTGAAAGCGTTACTGGCCTTCCAGTGTAAACTCTGTGTTGAGTGATTATCTGCGCTGAGAATCACTTTTTTGGACTCTGAAAGTGCATTTGAGAGCGTTTCTGGCCTTCCAGTGTAAACTCTGTGTTGAGTGAATATCTGCACTAAGAATCACTGTTTTGGACTCTGAAAGTGCTTCTGAGAGAGTTTCTGGCCTTCTCCTGGAAACTCTGTGTTGAGTGAATATCTGCACTAAGAATCACTTTTTGGACTCCTAAAGTGCCTTTGAGAGCGTTTCTGGCCTTCTCCTGGAAACTCTGTGTTGAGTTAATATCTGCACTAAGAATCACTTTTTGGACGCTGAAAGTGCATTTGAGAGCGTTCGCCTTCCCAGGAACCTCTATGTTGAGAGAATATCTGCAGTAAGAATCACTTTTTGGACTCAGAAAGTGCATTTGAGAGGGTTTCTAGTCATCGAGTGTAAACTCTGTGTTGAGTGAATATCTGCACTAAGAATCACTTTTTCGGACTCCTAAAGTGCCTTTGAGAGCGTTTCTGGCCTTTTACTGGAAACTCTGTGTTGAGTGAATATCTGCACTTAGAATCACTTTTTTGGACTCAGAAAGTGCATTTCAGAGCGTTTCTGGCCTTCCACTGAAAACTCTGTGTTGAGTGAATATATGCAGTAAGAATCACTTTTTTGGACTCAGAAAGTGCATTTGAGAGCGTGTCTAGCCATGTAGTGTAAACTCTGTGTTGAGTGAATATATGCAGTAAGAATCACGTTTTTGGACTCTGAAAATGCATTTGAGAGATTTTCTGGCCTTCCAGTGGAAACTCTGTGTTGAGTGAATATCTGCACTAAGAATCACTTTTATGGACTCCTAAAGAACCTTAGAGAGCGTTTCTGGCCTTCCAGTGGAAACTCTGTGTTGAGTGAATATATGCAGTAAGAATCACGTTTTTGGACTCAGAAAGTGCATTTGAGAGCGTTTCTAGGCATCTAGTGTAAACTCTGTGTTGAGTGAATATCTGCACTAAGAATGACTTTTTTGGACTCCTAAAGTGCATTTGAGAGCGTTTCTGGCCTTCCAGTGGAAACTATGTGTTGAGTGAATATCTGCACGAAGAATCACTTTTTTGGACTCAGAAAGTGCATTTGACAGCGTTTCTGGCCTTCCAGTGGAAACTCTCTGTGTTGAGTGAATATGTGCAGTAAGAATCACTGTTTTTGACTCAGAAAGTGCTTCTGAGAGAGTTTCCGGGCCTTCTCCTTGAAACTCTGTGTTGAGTGAATATCTGCACTAAGAATCACTTTTTTGGACTCCTAAAGTGCCTTTGAGAGCGTTTCTGGCCTTCTCCTGGAAACTCTGTGTTGAGTGAATATCTGCACTAAGAATCACTTTTTTGGACGCTGAAAGTGCATTTGAGAGCGTTTCTCGCATTCCCTAGGAAACTCTATGTTGAGAGAATATCTGCTCGAAGAATCACTTTTTTGGACTCAGAAAGTGCATTTGAGAGCGTTTCTAGCCATCCAGTGTAAACTCTGTGTTGAGTGAATATTTGCACTAAGAATCACTGTTTTGGACTCCTAAAGTGCATTCGAGAGCGTTTCTGGCCTTCCAGTGGAAACTATGTGTTGAGTGAATATCTGCACGAAGAATCACTTTTTTGGACTCAGAAAATGCATTTGAGAGCGTTTCTAGCCATCTAGTGTAAACTCTGTGTTGAGTGAATATCTGCACTAAGAATCACTTTTTTAGAATCCTAACGTGCCTTTGAGAGCGTTTCTGGCCTTCCAGGGGAAACTCTGTGTTGAGTGAATATCTGCACTAAGAATCACTGTTTTTGACTCAGAAAGTGCTTCTGAGAGAGTTTCTGGCCTTCTCCTTGAAACTCTGTGTTGAGTGAATATCTGCACTAAAAAATCAATTTTTTGGACTCCTAAAGTGCCTTTGAGAGCGTTTCTGGCCTTCTCCTGGAAACTCTGTGTTGAGTGAATATCTGCACTTAGAATCACTTTTTGGACGCTGAAAGTGCATTTGAGAGCGTTTCTCGCCTTCCCCAGGAACCTCTATGTTGACAGAATATCTGCAGTAAGAATCACTTTTTTGGACTCAGAAAGTGCATTCGAGAGGGTTTCTAGTCATCGAGTGTAAACTCTGTGTTGAGTGAATATCTGCACTAAGAATCACTTTTTTGGACTCAGAAAGTGCCTTTGAGAGCGTTTCTGGCCTTTTACTGGAAACTCTGTGTTGAGTGAATATCTGCACTAAGAATCACTTTTTTGGACTCAGAAAGTGCTTTTGAGAGCGTTTCTGGCCTTCCAGTGAAAACTCTGTGTTGAGTGAATATCTGCACAAAGAATCACTTTTTTGGACTCAGAAAGTGCATTTGAGAGCGTTTCTAGCCATCTAGTGTAAACTCTGTGTTGAGTGAATATGTGCAGTAAGAATCACTTTTTGGACTCTGAAAATGCATCTGAGAGATTTTCTGGCCTTCCAGTGGAAACTCTGTGTTGAGTGAATATCTGCACTAAGAATCACTTTTTGGACTCCTAAAAGTGCCTTAGAGAGCGTTTCTGGCCTTCCAGTGGAAACTCTTTGTTGAGTGAATATATACAGTAAGAATCACTTTTCGGACTCAGAAAGTGCTTTTGAGAGCGTTTCTGGCCTTCCAGTGAAAACTATGTGTTGAGTGAAGATCTGCACGAAGAATCACTTTTTTGGACTCAGAAAGTGCATTCGACAGCGTTTCTGGCCTTCCAGTGGAAACTCTCTGTGTTGAGTGAATATGTGCAGTAAGAATCACTGTTTTTGACTCAGAAAAGTGCTTCTGAGAGAGTTTCTGGGCCTTCTCCTTGAAACTCTGTGTTGAGTGAATATCTGCACTAAGAATCACTTTTTTGGACTCCTAAAGTGCCTTTGAGAGCGTTTCTGGCCTTCTCCTGGAAACTCTGTGTTGAGTTAATATCTGCACTAAGAATCACTTTTTGGACGCTGAAAGTGCATTTGAGAGGCGTTTCGCCTTCCCAGGAAACTCTATGTTGAGAGAATATCTGCAGTAAGAATCACCTTTTGGACTCAGAAAGTGCATTTGAGAGGGTTTCTAGTCATCGAGTGTAAACTCTGTGTTGAGTGAATATCTGCAGTAAGAATCACTTTTTTGGACTCCTAAAGTGCCTTTGCGAGCGTTTCTGGCCTTTTACTGGAAACTCTGTGTTGAGTGAATATCTGCACTAAGAATCACTTTTTTGGACTCAGAAAGTGCATTTGAGAGCGTTTCTGGCCTTCCAGTGAAAACTCTGTGTTGAGTGAATATCTGCACGAAGAATCACTCTTTTGGACTCAGAAAGTGCATTTGATAGCGTTTCTAGCCATCCAGTGTAAACTCTGTGTTGAGTGAATATTTGCACTAAGAATCACTGTTTTGGACTCCTAAAGTGCATTTGAGAGCGTTTCTGGCCTTCCAGTGGAAACTATGTGTTGAGTGAATATCTGCACGAAGAATCACTTTTTTGGACTCAGAAAGTGCATTTGACAGCGTTTCTGGCCTTCCAGTGGAAACTCTCTGTGTTGAGTGAATATGTGCAGTAAGAATCACTTTTTTGGACTCTGAAAATGCATTTGAGAGATTTTCTGGCCTCCCAGTGGAAACTCTGTGTTGAGTGATTATCTGCGCTGAGAATCACTTTTTTGGACTCTGAAAGTGCATTTGAGAGCGTTTCTGGCCTTCCAGTGTAAACTCTGTGTTGAGTGAATATCTGCACTAAGAATCACTGTTTTGGACTCTGAAAGTGCTTCTGAGAGAGTTTCTGGCCTTCTCCTGGAAACTCTGTGTTGAGTGAATATCTGCACTAAGAATCACTTTTGGACTCTAAAGTGCCTTTGAGAGCGTTTCTGGCCTTCTCCTGGAAACTCTGTGTTGAGTTAATATCTGCACTAAGAATCACTTTTTGGACGCTGAAAGTGCATTTGAGAGGCGTTTCGCCTTCCCAGGAACCTCTATGTTGAGAGAATATCTGCAGTAAGAATCACTTTTTGGACTCAGAAAGTGCATTTGAGAGGGTTTCTAGTCATCAGTGTAAACTCTGTGTTGAGTGAATATCTGCACTAAGAATCACTTTTCGGACTCCTAAAGTGCCTTTGAGAGCGTTTCTGGCCTTTTACTGGAAACTCTGTGTTGAGTGAATATCTGCACTTAGAATCACTTTTTTGGACTCAGAAAGTGCATTTCAGAGCGTTTCTGGCCTTCCACTGAAAACTCTGTGTTGAGTGAATATATGCAGTAAGAATCACTTTTTGGACTCAGAAAGTGCATTTGAGAGCGTGTCTAGCCATGTAGTGTAAACTCTGTGTTGAGTGAATATATGCAGTAAGAATCACGTTTTTGGACTCTGAAAATGCATTTGAGAGATTTTCTGGCCTTCCAGTGGAAACTCTGTGTTGAGTGAATATCTGCACTAAGAATCACTTTTATGGACTCCTAAAGAACCTTAGAGAGCGTTTCTGGCCTTCCAGTGGAAACTCTGTGTTGAGTGAATATATGCAGTAAGAATCACGTTTTTGGACTCAGAAAGTGCATTTGAGAGCGTTTCTAGGCATCTAGTGTAAACTCTGTGTTGAGTGAATATCTGCACTAAGAATGACTTTTTTGGACTCCTAAAGTGCATTTGAGAGCGTTTCTGGCCTTCCAGTGGAAACTATGTGTTGAGTGAATATCTGCACGAAGAATCACTTTTTTGGACTCAGAAAGTGCATTTGACAGCGTTTCTGGCCTTCCAGTGGAAACTCTCTGTGTTGAGTGAATATGTGCAGTAAGAATCACTGTTTTTGACTCAGAAAGTGCTTCTGAGAGAGTTTCCGGGCCTTCTCCTTGAAACTCTGTGTTGAGTGAATATCTGCACTAAGAATCACTTTTTGGACTCCTAAAAGTGCCTTTGAGAGCGTTTCTGGCCTTCTCCTGGAAACTCTGTGTTGAGTGAATATCTGCACTAAGAATCACTTTTTTGGACGCTGAAAGTGCATTTGAGAGCGTTTCGCATTCCCTAGAAACTCTATGTTGAGAGAATATCTGCTCAAGAATCACTTTTGGACTCAGAAAGTGCATTTGAGAGCGTTTCTAGCCATCCAGTGTAAACTCTGTGTTGAGTGAATATTTGCACTAAGAATCACTGTTTTGGACTCCTAAAGTGCATTCGAGAGCGTTTCTGGCCTTCCAGTGAAACTATGTGTTGAGTGAATATCTGCACGAAGAATCACTTTTGGACTCAGAAAATGCATTTGAGAGCGTTTCTAGCCATCTAGTGTAAACTCTGTGTTGAGTGAATATCTGCACTAAGAATCACTTTTTAGAATCTAACGTGCCTTTGAGAGCGTTTCTGGCCTTCCAGGGAAACTCTGTGTTGAGTGAATATCTGCACTAAGAATCACTGTTTTTGACTCAGAAAGTGCTTCTGAGAGAGTTTCTGGCCTTCTCCTTGAAACTCTGTGTTGAGTGAATATCTGCACTAAAAATCAATTTTTGGACTCCTAAAAGTGCCTTTGAGAGCGTTTCTGGCCTTCTCCTGAAACTCTGTGTTGAGTGAATATCTGCACTTAGAATCACTTTTTGGACGCTGAAAGTGCATTTGAGAGCGTTTCGCCTTCCCAGGAACCTCTATGTTGACAGAATATCTGCAGTAAGAATCACTTTTTTGGACTCAGAAAGTGCATTCGAGAGGGTTTCTAGTCATCGAGTGTAAACTCTGTGTTGAGTGAATATCTGCACTAAGAATCACTTTTTTGGACTCAGAAAGTGCCTTTGAGAGCGTTTCTGGCCTTTTACTGGAAACTCTGTGTTGAGTGAATATCTGCACTAAGAATCACTTTTTTGGACTCAGAAAGTGCTTTTGAGAGCGTTTCTGGCCTTCCAGTGAAAACTCTGTGTTGAGTGAATATCTGCACAAAGAATCACTTTTTTGGACTCAGAAAGTGCATTTGAGAGCGTTTCTAGCCATCTAGTGTAAACTCTGTGTTGAGTGAATATGTGCAGTAAGAATCACTTTTTTGGACTCTGAAAATGCATCTGAGAGATTTTCTGGCCTTCCAGTGGAAACTCTGTGTTGAGTGAATATCTGCACTAAGAATCACTTTTTTGGACTCCTAAAGTGCCTTAGAGAGCGTTTCTGGCCTTCCAGTGGAAACTCTTTGTTGAGTGAATATATACAGTAAGAATCACTTTTCGGACTCAGAAAGTGCTTTTGAGAGCGTTTCTGGCCTTCCAGTGAAAGAAACTATGTGTTGAGTGAAGATCTGCACGAAGAATCACTTTTGGACTCAGAAAGTGCATTCGAGCAAGCGTTTCTAGCCTTCCAGTGGAAACTCTCTGTGTTGAGTGAATATGTGCAGTAAGAATCACTGTTTTTGACTCAGAAAGTGCTTCTGAGAGAGTTCTGGGCCTTCTCCTTGAAACTCTGTGTTGAGTGAATATCTGCACTAAGAATCACTTTTTGGACTCCTAAAAGTGCCTTTGAGAGCGTTTCTGGCCTTCTCCTGGAAACTCTGTGTTGAGTTAATATCTGCACTAAGAATCACTTTTTGGACGCTGAAAGTGCATTTGAGAGCGTTTCTCGCCTTCCCCAGGAAACTCTATGTTGAGAGAATATCTGCAGTAAGAATCACCTTTTTGGACTCAGAAAGTGCATTTGAGAGGGTTTCTAGTCATCGAGTGTAAACTCTGTGTTGAGTGAATATCTGCAGTAAGAATCACTTTTTGGACTCCTAAAGTGCCTTTGCGAGCGTTTTCTGGCCTTTTACTGAAACTCTGTGTTGAGTGAATATCTGCACTAAGAATCACTTTTTGGACTCAGAAAGTGCATTTGAGAGCGTTTCTGGCCTTCCAGTGAAAACTCTGTGTTGAGTGAATATCTGCACGAAGAATCACTCTTTTGGACTCAGAAAGTGCATTTGATAGCGTTTCTAGCCATCCAGTGTAAACTCTGTGTTGAGTGAATATTTGCACTAAGAATCACTGTTTTGGACTCCTAAAGTGCATTTGAGAGCGTTTCTGGCCTTCCAGTGGAAACTATGTGTTGAGTGAATATCTGCACGAAGAATCACTTTTTTGGACTCAGAAAGTGCATTTGACAGCGTTTCTGGCCTTCCAGTGGAAACTCTCTGTGTTGAGTGAATATGTGCAGTAAGAATCACTTTTTTGGACTCTGAAAATGCATTTGAGAGATTTTCTGGCCTCCCAGTGGAAACTCTGTGTTGAGTGAATATCTGCACTAAGAATCACTTTTTTGGACTCCTAAAGTGCCTTTGAGAGCGTTTCTGGCCTTTTACTGGAAACTCTGTGTTGAGTGAATATCTGCACTAAGAATCACTTTTTTGGACTCAGAAAGAGTATTTGAGAGCGTTTCTGGCCTTCCAGTGAAAACTCTGTGTTGAGTGAATATCTGCACTAAGAATCAGTTTTTTGGACTCCTAAAGTGCATTTGAGAGCGTTTCTGGCCTTCCAGTGGAAACTATGTGTTGAGTGAATATCTGCACAAAGAATCACTTTTTTGTACTCCCAAAGTGCATTTGACAGCGTTTCTGGCCTTCCAGTGGAAAGTCTCTGTGTTGAGTGAATATGTGCAGTAAGAATCACTTTTTTGGACTCAGAAAGTGCATTTGAGAGCGTTTCTAGTCATCTAGTGTAAACTCTGTGTTGAGTGAATATCTGCACTAAGAATCATTGTTTTGGACTCAGAAAGTGCTTCTGAGAGAGTTTCTGGCCTTCTGCAGGAAACTCTGTGTTGAGTGAATATCTGCACTAACAATCACTTTTTTGGACTCCGAAAATGCATTTGAGAGCGTTTCTGGCCTTCCAGTGGAAACTCTGTGTTGAGTGAATATCTGCACTAACAATCACTTTTTTGGACTCTGAAAGTGCATTTGAGAGCGTTTATGGCCTTCCAGTGTAAACTCTGTGTTGAGTGAATATCTGCACTAAGAATCACTGTTTTGGTCTCAGAAAGTGCTTCTGAGAGAGTTTCTGTCCTTCTCCTGGAAACTCTGTGTTGAGTGAATATCTGCGCTAAGAATCACTTTTTTGGAATCCTAAAGTGCCTTTGAGAGCGTTTCTGGCCTTCCAGGGGAAACTCTGTGTTGAGTGAATATCTGCACTAAGAATCACTGTTTTTGACTCAGAAAGTGCTTCTGAGAGCGTTTCTGGCCTTCCAGTGGAAACTCTGTGTTGAGTGAATACATGCAGTAAGAATCACTTTTTTGGTCTCAGAAAGTGCATTTGAGAGCGTTTCTAGTCATCTAGTGTAAACTCTGTGTTGAGCGAATATCTGCACTTAGAATCACTTTTTGGACTCTAAAAAGTGCATTTGAGAGCGTTTCTGGCCTTCCAGTGGAAACTATGTGTTGAGTGAATATCTGCACAAAGAATCACTTTTTTGGACTCAGAAAGTGCATTTGACAGCGTTTCTGGCCTTCCAGTGGAAACTCTCTGTGTTGAGTGAATATGTGCAGTAATAATCAATGTTTTTGACTCAGAAAGTGCTTCTGAGAGCGTTTCTGGCCTTCTCCTGGAAACTCTGTGTTGAGTTAATATCTGCACTAAGAATCACTTTTGGACGCTGAAAGTCATTTGAGAGCGTTTCGCCTTCCCAGGAAACTATGTTGAGAGAATATCTGCAGTAAGAATCACTTTTTTGGACTCAGAAAGTGCTTCTGAGAGCGTTTCTAGCCTTCTTCTGAAACTCTGTGTTGAGTGAATATCTGCACTAAGAATCACTTTTTTTGGACCCTAAAGTGCATTTGAGAGCGTTTCTGGCCATCCAGTGCAAACTCTGTGTTGAGTGAATACCTGCGCTGAGAATCACTTTTTGGATCTGAAATGCATTTGAGAGCGTTCTGGCCTTCCAGTGTAAACTCTGTGTTGAGTGAATATCTGCACTAGAATCTCTTTTTGTACTCAGAAAGTTCATTTGAAAGCGTTCTTGGCCTTCCAGTGGAAACTCTATGTTGAGTGAATATCTGCACTAAGAATCACTTTTTGGACTCAGAAAGTGCATTTGGAGCGTTTCTATCCATCTAGTGTAAACTCTGTGTTGAGTGAATATGTGCAGTAAGAATCACTTTTTTGGACTGTGAAAATGTTTGAGAGATTTTCTGGCCTTCC
>CM032899.1:32670-91033 GCA_019176425.1 Megalops atlanticus
CTCTCTCAGAAACACTTTCAGGTCCAATAAAGTGATTGTTAGTGCAGATATTCACTCAACACAGAGTTTCCAGTGGAAGGCCAGAAACGCTCTCAAATGCACTTTCAGAGTCCAAAAGTGATTCTTAGTGCAGATATTCACTCAACACAGAGTTTCCACTGGAAGGCCAGAAATACTCTCAAATGCATTTTCAGAGTCCAAAAATTGATTATTACTGCAAATATTCACTCAACAGAGAGTTTCCACAGGAAGGCCAGAAATGCTCTCAAATGCACTTTCAGAGTCCAAAAAAGTGATTCTTACTGCAGATATTCTCTCAACATAGTGGTTCCTAGATGGCCAGAAACGCTCTCAAATGCACTTTAGGAGTCCAAAAGTGATTCTTAGAGCAGATATTCACTCAACACAGAGTTTCCACTGGAAGGCCAGAAACGCTCAAAGGCACTTTCTTTAAGAGTCCAAAAAAGTGATTCTTAGTGCAGATATTCACTCAACACAGAGTTTCTACTAGAAGGGTAGAAACGGCTCTCAAAATGCACTTTCTGAGTCCAAAAAGTGATTCTTACTCCAGATATTCTCTCAACATAGAGTTTCCTGGGGAAGGCGAGATACGCTTTCCATTGCACTTTCAGAGTCCAAAAAGTGATTCTTAGTGCAGATATTCACTCAACACACAGTTTCCAGTAAGGCCAGAAACGCTCTCAAATGCACTTTCAGAGTCCAAAAATTGATTCTTATTGCAGATATTCTCTCAACACAGAGTTTCCACAGGAAGGCCAGAAATGCTCTCAAATGCACTTTTAGAGTCCAAAAATGATTCTTACTGCAGATATTCTCTCAACATAGTGGTTCCTGGGAAGGCCAGAAACGCTCTCAAAAAGCACTTTTAGCGTCCAAAAAGTGATTCTTAGAGCAGATATTCACTCAACACAGAGTTTCCTGGAAAAGGCCAGAAACGCTCAAAGGCACTTTAAGAGTCCAAAAAAGTGATTCTTAGTGCAGATATTCACTCAACACAGAGTTTACACTAGATGGGTAGAAACGCTCTCAAATGCACTTTCTGAGTCCAAAAAAGTGATTCTTACTCCAGATATTCTCTCAACATAGAGTTTCCTGGGGAAGGCGAGATACGCTTTCCAATGCACTTTCAGCGTCCAAAAAAGTGATTCTTAGTGCAGATATTCACTCAACACACAGTTTGCAGTAAAAGGCCAGAAACGCTCTCAAATGCACTTTCTGAGTCCAAAAAATTGATTCTTATTGCAGATATTCTCTCAACACAGAGTTTCCACAGGAAGGCCAGAAACGCTCTCAAATGCACTTTTAGAGTCCAAAAAATTGATTCTTACTGCAGATATTCTCTCAACATAGTGGTTCCTGGGGAAGGCCAGAAACGCTCTCAAAAGCACTTTCAGCGTCCAAAAAAGTGATTCTTAGAGCAGATATTCACTCAACACAGAGTTTCCTGGAAAAGGCCAGAAACGCTCTCAAAGGCACTTTAAGAGTCCAAAAAAGTGATTCTTAGTGCAGATATTCACTCAACACAGAGTTTACACTAGATGGGTAGAAACGCTCTCAAATGCACTTTCTGAGTCCAAAAAAGTGATTCTTACTCCAGATATTCTCCCAACATAGAGTTTCCTGGGGAAGGCGAGATACGCTTTCCAATGCACTTTCAGCGTCCAAAAAAGTGATTCTTAGTGCAGATATTCACTCAACACACAGTTTCCAGTAAAAGGCTAGAAACGCTCTCAAATGCACTTTCTGAGTCCAAAAAATTGATTCTTATTGCTGATATTCTCTCAACACAGAGTTTACACTAGATGGCTAGAAACGCTCTCAAATGCACTTTCTGAGTCCAAAAAAGTGATTCTTATTGCAGATATTCTCTCAACATAGAGTTTCCTGGGGAAGGCGAGAAACGCTCTCAAATGCACTTTCAGCGTCCAAAAAAGTGATTCTTAGTGCAAATATTCACTCAACACAGAGTTTTCACTGGAAGGCCAGAAACGCTCTCAAAAGCACTTTCAGAGTAAAAAAAAGTGATTGTTAGTGCAGATATTCACTCAACACAGTGTTTCAAGGAGAAGGCCAGAAACTCTCTCAGAAGCACTTTCTGAGTCCAAAAAATTGATTCTTCGTGCAGATATTCACTCAACACAGAGTTTCCACTGGAAGGCCAGAAATGCTCTCAAATGTACTTTTAGAGTCTAAAAATTGATTCTTACTGCAGATATTCTCTCAACATAGAGGTTCCTGGGGAAGGCTAAAAACGGTCTGAAAAGCACTTTCAGCGTCCAAAAAATTGATTGTTAGTGCAGATATTCACACAACACAGAGTTTCCAGGAGAAAGCCAGAAACTCTCTCAGAAGCACTTTCTGAGTCCAAAACAGTGATTCTTAGAGCAGATATTCACTCAACACAGAGTTTCAACTGGAAATCCAGAAACGCTCTCAAATGCACTTTAAAAAAATGATTGTTAGTACAGATATTCATTCAACACAGAGTTTACACTGGAAGGCCAGTAACCCTCAGAAATGAACTTTCGGAGTCCAAAAAAGTGATTCTTAGTGCAGATATTCACTCAACATAGAGTTTCCACTGGAAGGCCAGAAACGCTCTCAAAAGCACTTTCAGAGTAAAAAAAAGTGATTGTTAGTGCAGATATTCACTCAACACAGAGTTTCCAGGAGAAGGCCAGAAACTCTCTCAGAAGCACTTTCTGAGTCCAAAAAATTGATTCTTAGTGCAGATATTCACTCAACACAGAGTTTCCAATGGAAGGCCAAGAACGCTTTCAAATGAACTTTCTGAGTACAAAAAAGTGATTCTTAGTGCAGATATTCACTCAACACAGAGTTTACACTAGATGGCTAGAAACGCTCTCAAATGCACTTTTCTGAGTCCAAAAAGGGATTCTTATTGCAGATATTCACTCAACACAGAGTTTTCACTAGATGGCTAGAAACGCTCTCAAATGCACTTTCAGAGTCCAAAAAGTGATTCTTAGTGCAGATATTCACTCAACACAGAGTTTCCAGGGGAAGGCTAGAAACGCTCTCAAATGCACTTTCAGCATCCAAAAAGTGATTCTTAGTGCAAATATTCACTCAACACAGAGTTTTCACTGGAAGGCCAGAAACGCTCTCAAAAGCACTTTCAGAGTAAAAAGTGATTGTTAGTGCAGATATTCACTCAACACAGTGTTTCAAGGAGAAGGCCAGAAACTCTCTCAAAAGCACTTTCAGAGTCCAAAAATTGATTCTTCTGCAGATATTCACTCAACACAGAGTTTCCACTGGTAGGCCAGAAATGCTCTCAAATGAACTTTCTGAGTACAAAAAACTGATTCTTAGTGCAGATATTCACTCAACACAGAGTTTCCACTGGAAGGCCAGAAATACTCTCAAATGCATTTTCAGAGTCCAAAAAATTGATTATTACTGCAAATATTCACTCAACAGAGAGTTTCCACAGGAAGGCCAGAAATGCTCTCAAATGCACTTTTAGAGTCCAAAAAGTGATTCTTACTGCAGATATTCTCTCAACACAGAGTTTCCACTGGAAGGCCAGAAACGCTCTCAAAAGCACTTTCAGAGTAAAAAAAGTGATTGTTAGTGCAGATATTCACTCAACACAGAGTTTCCAGTAGAAGGCCAGAAACTCTCTCAAATGCACTTTCTGAGTCCAAAAATTGATTCTTATTGCAGATATTCTCTCAACACAGAGTTTCCACTGGAAGGCCAGAAACGCTCTCAAATGAACTATCTGAGTACAAAAAGTGATTCTTACTGCAGATATTCACTCAACACAGAGTTTCCAAGGAAATCCAGAAACGCTCTCAAATGCATTTTCAGTCCAAAAAGTGATTGTTAGTGCAGATATTCACTCAACACAGAGTTTTCACTGGAAGGCCAGAAACGCTCTCAAAAGCACTTTCTGAGTCCAAAAAAAGTGATTGTTAGTGCAGATATTCACTCAACACAGTGTTTCAGAGTTTCTCACTGGAAGAGTCCAAGAACTTTCGCAGATATTCAAATTTCCACTGAACTTCTCAAATGACTTTTAGAAAAAAATTGATTCTTACTGCAGATATTCACTCAACACAGAGTTTACACTGGAAGGCTAGAAACGGTCTCAAATGCACTTTCAGATCCAAAAAGTGATTCTCAGCGCAGATATTCACTCAACACAGAGTTTACACTAGATGGCCAGAAACTCTCTCAAATGCACTTTAGTCCAAAAGTGATTCTTAGAGCAGATATTCACTCAACATAGAGTTTCAACTGGAAATCCAAGAACGCTTTCAAATGAACTTTAGGAGTCCAAAAAGTGATTCTTAGTGCAGATATTCACTCAACACAGAGTTTACACTAGATGGGTAGAAACGCTCTCAAATGCACTTTCAGAGTCCAAAAAGTGATTCTTACTCCAGATATTCACTCAACATAGAGTTTCCTGGGAAGGCGAGATACTCTCTCAGAATGCACTTTCATGAGTCCAAAAAAAGAGTGATTCTTAGTGCAGATATTCACTCAACACAGAGTTTCCAGTAAAAGGCCAGAAACGCTCTCAAATGAACTTTCTGAGTCCAAAAATTGATTCTTATTGCAGATATTCCCTCAACACAGAGTTTACACTAGATGGCTAGAAACGCTCTCAAATGCACTTTCTGAGTCCAAAAAGGGATTCTTATTGCAGATATTCTCTCAACATAGAGTTTCCTGGGGAAGGCGAGAAACGCTCTCAAATGCACTTTCAGCATCCAAAAAGTGATTCTTAGTACAAATATTCACTCAACAGAGAGTTTTTCACTGGAAGGCCAGAAACGCTCTCAAATGCACTTTTAGAGTAAAAAAGTGATTGTTAGTGCAAATATTCACTCAACACAGAGTTTCAAGGAGAAGGCCAGAAACTCTCTCAGAAGCACTTTCTGAGTCCAAAAAGTGATTCTTCGTACAGATATTCACTCAACACAGAGTTTCCACTGGAAGGCCAGAAACGCTCTCAAATGCACTTTCAGAGTCCAAAAAAACTGATTCTTACTGCAAATATTCACTCAACACAGAGTTTCCACTGGTAGGCCAGAAATGCTCTCAAATGCACTTTCAGAGTCCAAAAAATTGATTCTTACTGCAGATATTCTCTCAACATAGAGGTTCCTGGGGAAGGCTAGAAACGCTCTCAAAAGCACTTTAGGAGTCCAAAAAAGTGATTCTTAGTGCAGATATTCACTCAACAGAGAGTGTCCTGTAAAGGCCAGAAACGCCTCAAATGCACTTTCTGAGTCCAAAAAGTGATTCTTACTGCAGATATTCACTCAACACAGAGTTTTCACTGGAAGGCCAGAAACGCTCTCAAAAGCACTTTCAGAGTAAAAAAAAGTGATTGTTAGTGCAGATATTCACTCAACACAGTGTTTCCAGGAGAAAGCCAGAAACTCTATCAAAAGCACTTTCTGAGTCTTAAAAATTGATTCTTAGTGCAGATATTCACTCAACACAGAGTTTCCACTGGATGGGTAGAAACGCTCTCAAATGCACTTTCTGAGTCCAAAAAAAGTGATTCTTTACTTATTCAACATGAGTTTCTGAAGGCGAGATACGCTCTCGAATGCAAAAGTGAAAAAAGTGATTTAGTGCAGATATTCACTCAACACAGAGTTTACACTGGAAGGCCAGAAACGCTCTCAAATGCATTTTCTGAGTCCAAAAAGTGATTGTTAGTGCAGATATTCACTCAACACAGAGTTTTCAGTAAAAGGCCAGAAAATCTCTCAAAAGCACTTTCAGCATCCAAAAAAGTGATTCTTAGTGCAAATATTCACTCAACACAGAGTTTTCACTGGAAGGCCAGAAAATCTCAAAAACATTTTCAGAGTCCAAAAAAGTGATTGTTACTGCACATATTCACTCAACACAGAGTTTCAAGGAGAAGGCCAGAAACGCTCTCAAATGCACTTTCTGAGTCCAAAAAGTGATTCTTCGTGCAGATATTCACTCAACACAGAGTTTCCACTGGAAGGCCAAGAACGCTTTCAAATGAACTTTCTGAGTACAAAAACTGATTCTTAGTGCAGATATTCACTCAACACAGAGTTTCCACTGGAAGGCCAGAAATACTCAAATGCACTTTTCCAAAAAAAGTGATTCTTACTGCAAATATTCACTCAACATAGAGTTTCACTGGAAGGCCAGAAATGCTCTCAAATGCACTTTCAGAGTCCAAAAAAAAGCACTGATTCTTAGTGCAGATATTCTCAACACAGAGTTTCCACTGAAGGCCAGAAACGCTCTCAAAGCACTTTCTGAGTCAAAAATTGATTATTAGTGCAGATATTCACTCAACACAGAGTTTCCACTGGAAGGCCAGAAACGCTGTCAAATGCACTTTCTGAGTCCAAAAAGTGATTCTTAGTGCAGATATTCACTCAACACAGAGTTTCCACTGGAAGGCCAGAAACGCTCAAATGCACTTTAGGAGTCCAAAAGTGATTCTAAGTGCAGATATTCACTCAACACAGAGTTTCCACTGGAAGGCCAGAAACGCTCTCAAATGCATTTCCACTCGAGTCCAAAAAGTGATTGTTAGTGCAGATATTCACTCAACACAGAGTTTTCAGTGAAAGGCCAGAAAAAAGGCGCTCTCAAAAGCACTTTCTGAGTCCAAAAAGTGATTCTTAGTGCAGATATTCACTCAACACAGAGTTTCCACTGGAAGGACAGAAACGCTTTCAAATGCACTTTCTGACTACAAAAAGTGATTCTTAGTGCAGATATTCACTCAACACAGAGTTTACACTGGAAGGCCAGAAACGCTCTCAAATGCACTTTCAGAGTCCAAAAAGTGATTCTTAGTGCAGATATTCACTCAACACAGAGTTTACACTGGAAGGCCAGAAACGCTCTCAAATGCATTTTCAGAGTCCAAAAAAGTGATTGTTAGTGCAGATATTCACTCAACACAGAGTTTCCACTGGAAGGCCAGAAACTCTCTCAAATGAACTTTAGGAGTCCAAAAAGTGATTCTTAGTGCAGATATTCACTCAACACAGAGTTTACACTAGATGAGAAATGCTTCAAATGCACTTTCTGAGTCCAAAAAAAGTGATTCTTACTCCAGATATTCTCTCAACAAATGCACTTTCTGAGTCCAAAAAGTGATTCTTACTGCAGATATTCACTCAACACAGAGTTTCCACTGGAAGGCCAGAAACGCTCTCAAATGCACTTTGGGAGTCCAAAAATTGATTCTTTGTGCAGATATTCACTCAACACATAGTTTCCACTGGAAGGCCAGAAACGCTCTCAAATGCACTTTAGAGTCCAAAAACTGATTCTTATTGCAGATATTCACTCAACACAGAGTTTCCTGGGAAGGCGAAACGCTCTCAAATGCACTTTCAGCAGTCCAAAAGTGATTCTTCATGCAGATATTCACTCAACACAGAGTTTTCACTGGAAGGCCAGAAACGCTCTCAAATACTCTTTCTGAGTCCAAAAAAGTGATTCTTAGTGCAGATATTCACTCAACACAGAGTTTCCAGTAAAAGGCCAGAAACGCTCTCAAAGGCACTTTAGGAGTCCAAAAAAGTGATTCTTAGTGCAGATATTCACTCAACACAGAGTTTCCACTGGGAGGCCAGAAAATCTCTCAAATGCATTTTCAGAGTCCAAAAAAGTGATTCTTACTGCACATATTCACTCAACACAGAGTTTCACTGGAAGGCCAGAAACGCTGTCAAATGCACTTTCTGAGTCCAAAAGTGATTCTTCGTGCAGATATTCACTCAACACATAGTTTCCTGGAAGGCCAGAAACGCTCTCAAATGCACTTTAGGAGTCCAAAACAGTGATTCTTAGTGCAAATATTCACTCAACACAGAGTTTACACTGGATGGCTAGAAACGCTATCAAATGCACTTTCTGAGTCCAAAAGAGTGATTCTTTGTGCAGATATTCACTCAACACAGAGTTTCCACTGGAAGGCCAGAAACGCTCTCAAATGCACTTTCTGAGTCCAAAAAGTGATTCTTAGTGCAGATATTCACTCAACACAGAGTTTCCAGTAAAAGGCCAGAAACGCTCTCAAAGGCACTTTCTGAGTCCAAAAAGTGATTCTTAGTGCAGATATTCACTCAACACAGAGTTTACACTGGAAGGCTAGAAACCCTCTCAAATGCACTTTCTGAGTCCAAAAGGTGATTCTTAGTGCAGATATTCTCTCAACATAGAGTTTCCTGGGGAAGGCGAGAAATGCTCTCAAATGCACTTTCAGTCCAAAAAGTGATTCTTAGTGCAGATATTCACTCAACACAGAGTTTCCAGGAGAAGGCCAGAAACGCTCTCAAAGGCACTTTAGGAGTCCAAAAAAGTGATTCTTAGTGCAGATATTCACTCAACACAGAGTTTACACTAGAAGGCCCAGAAACTCTCTCAAATGCACTTTCTGAGTCCAAAAGTGATTCTTACTGCACATATTCACTCAACACAGAGAGTTTCCACTGGAAGGCCAGAAACGCTGTCAAATGCACTTTCTGAGTCCAAAAAGTGATTCTTCGTGCAGATATTCACTCAACACATAGTTTTCACTGGAAGGCCAGAAACGCTCTCAAATGCACTTTCTGAGTCCAAAAAGTGATTCTTACTGTAGATATTCACTCAACAAAGAGTTTCCACTGGAAGGCCAGAAACGCTCTCTAAGGCACTTTAGGAGTCCAAAAAAGTGATTCTTAGTGCAGATATTCACTCAACACAGAGTTTCCAGTAAAAGGCCAGAAACGCTCTCAAAAAGTGCACTTTAGGAGTCCAAAAGTGATTCTTAGTGCAGATATTCACTCAACACAGAGTTTCCACTGGAAGGCCAGAAAATCTCTCAAATGCATTTTCAGAGTCCAAAAAAGTGATTCTTACTGCACATATTCACTCAACACAGAGAGTTTCCACTGGAAGGCCAGAAACGCTGTCAAATGCACTTTCTGAGTCCAAAAAAGTGATTCTTCGTGCAGATATTCACTCAACACATAGTTTCCACTGGAAGGCCAGAAACGCTCTCAAATGCACTTTAGGAGTCCAAAACAGTGATTCTTAGTGCAAATATTCACTCAACACAGAGTTTACACTGGATGGCTAGAAACGCTCTCAAATGCACTTTCTGAGTCCAAAAGAGTGATTCTTCGTGCAGATATTCACTCAACACAGAGTTTCTCCTGGAAGGCCAGAAACGCTCTCAAAGGCACTTTCTGGAGTCCAAAAAGTGATTCTTAGCGCAGATATTCACTCAACACAGAGTTTCCAGGAGAAGGACAGAAACTCTCTCAGAAGCACTTTCTGAGACCAAAACAGTGATTCTTAGTGCAGATATTCACTCAACACAGAGTTTACACTGGAAGGCCAGAAACGCTCTCAAATGCACTTTCAGACCAAAAAAGTGATTGTTAGTGCAGATATTCACTCAACACAGAGTTTCACTGAAGGCCAGAAACGCTCTCAAATGCACTTTCTGGAGTCCAAAAAGTGATTGTTAGTGCAGATATTCACTCAACACAGAGTTTCCTGCAGAAGGCCAGAAACTCTCTCAGAAGCACTTTCTGAGTCCAAAACAGTGATTCTTAGTGCAGATATTCACTCAACACAGAGTTTCCACTAGAAGGCTAGAAACGCTCTCAAATGCACTTTCTGAGTCCAAAAGTGATTCTTACTGCACATATTCACTCAACACAGAGACTTTCCACTGGAAGGCCAGAAACGCTGTCAAATGCACTTTGGGAGTACAAAAAAGTGATTCTTTGTGCAGATATTCACTCAACACATAGTTTCCACTGGAAGGCCAGAAACGCTCTCAAATGCACTTTAGGAGTCCAAAAAACTGATTCTTAGTGCAGATATTCACTGAACACAGAGTTTACACTGGAAGGCCAGAAACGCTCTCAAATGCACTTTCTGAGTCCAAAAAAGTGATTCTTCGTGCAGATATTCACTCAACACAGAGTTTTCACTGGAAGGCCAGAAACGCTCTCAAATACTCTTTCTGAGTCCAAAAAAG
Source organism: Megalops atlanticus (assembly GCA_019176425.1). Lineage (NCBI taxonomy): Eukaryota > Metazoa > Chordata > Actinopteri > Elopiformes > Megalopidae > Megalops > Megalops atlanticus. Next base: position 42,716 of record CM032899.1, read on the forward strand.
TGATTCTTAGTGCAGATATTCACTCAACACAGAGTTTCCAGTAAAAGGCCAGAAACGCTCTCAAAGGCACTTTAGGAGTCCAAAAAAGTGATTCTTAGTGCAGATATTCACTCAACACAGGGTTTCCACTGGGAGGCCAGAAAATCTCTCAAATGCATTTTCAGAGTCCAAAAAAGTGATTCTTACTGCACATATTCACTCAACACAGAGAGTTTCCACTGGAAGGCCAGAAACGCTGTCAAATGCACTTTCTGAGTCCAAAAAAGTGATTCTTCGTGCAGATATTCACTCAACACATAGTTTCCACTGGAAGGCCAGAAACGCTCTCAAATGCACTTAAAGAGTCCAAAACAGTGATTCTTAGTGCAAATATTCACTCAACACAGAGTTTACACTGGATGGCTAGAAACGCTATCAAATGCACTTTCTGAGTCCAAAAGAGTGATTCTTCGTGCAGATATTCACTCAACACAGAGTTTTCACTGGAAGGCCAGAAACGCTCTCAAATGCACTTTCTGAGTCCAAAAAAGTGATTCTTAGTGCAGATATTCACTCAACACAGAGTTTCCAGTAAAAGGCCAGAAACGCTCTCAAAGGCACTTTAGGAGTCCAAAAAAGTGATTCTTACTGCAGATATTCACTCAACACAGAGTTTACACTCGATGACTAGAAACCCTCTCAAATGCACTTTCTGAGTCCAAAAAGGTGATTCTTACTGCAGATATTCTCTCAACATAGAGTTTCCTGGGGAAGGCGAGAAACGCTCTCAAATGCACTTTCAGCGTCCAAAAAAGTGATTCTTAGTGCAGATATTAACTCAACACAGAGTTTCCAGGAGAAGGCCAGAAACGCTCTCAAAGGCACTTTAGGAGTCCAAAAAAGTGATTCTTAGTGCAGATATTCACTCAACACAGAGTTTCAAGGAGAAGGCCCAGAAACTCTCTCAGAAGCACTTTCTGAGTCAAAAACAGTGATTCTTACTGCACATATTCACTCAACACAGAGAGTTTCCACTGGAAGGCCAGAAACGCTGTCGAATGCACTTTCTGAGTCCAAAAAAGTGATTCTTCGTGCAGATCTTCACTCAACACATAGTTTTCACTGGAAGGCCAGAAACGCTCTCAAAAGCACTTTCTGAGTCCGAAAAAGTGATTCTTACTGTATATATTCACTCAACAAAGAGTTTCCACTGGAAGGCCAGAAACGCTCTCTAAGGCACTTTAGGAGTCCAAAAAAGTGATTCTTAGTGCAGATATTCACTCAACACAGAGTTTCCACTGGAAGGCCAGAAAATCTCTCAGATGCATTTTCAGAGTCCAAAAAAGTGATTCTTACTGCACATATTCACTCAACACAGAGTTTACACTAGATGGCTAGAAACGCTCTCAAATGCACTTTCTGAGTCCAAAAAAGTGATTCTTTGTGCAGATATTCACTCAACACAGAGTTTTCACTGGAAGGCCAGAAACGCTCTCAAAAGCACTTTCTGAGTCCAAAAAAGTGATTCTTAGTGCAGATATTCACTCAACACAGAGTTTCCAGTAAAAGGCCAGAAACGCTCTCAAAGGCACTTTCTGAGTCCAAAAAGTGATTCTTAGTGCAGATATTCACTCAACACAGAGTTTACACTGATGACTAGAAACCTCTCGAATGCACTTTCTGAGTCCAAAAAAGTGATTCTTACTGCAGATATTCTGTCAACATAGAGGTTCCTGGGGAAGGCGAGAAACGCTCTCAAATGCACTTTCAGCGTCCAAAAAAGTGATTCTAAGTGCAGATATTCACTCAACACAGAGTTTCCAGGAGAAGGCCAGAAACGCTCTCAAAGGCACTTTAGGAGTCCAAAAATTGATTTTTAGTGCAGATATTCACTCAACACAGAGTTTCAAGGAGAAGGCCAGAAACTCTCTCAGAAGCACTTTCTGAGTCAAAAACAGTGATTCTTAGTGCAGATATTCACTCAACACAGAGTTTCCCCTGGAAGGCCAGAAACGCTCTCAAAGGCACGTTAGGATTCTAAAAAAGTGATTCTTAGTGCAGATATTCACTCAACACAGAGTTTACACTAGATGGCTAGAAACGCTCTCAAATGCATTTTCTGAGTCCAAAAAAGTGATTCTTCGTGCAGATATTCACTCAACACATAGTTTCCACTGGAAGGCCAGAAACGCTCTCGAATGCACTTTAGGAGTCCAAAACAGTGATTCTTAGTGCAAATATTCACTCAACACAGAGTTTACACTGGATGGCTAGAAACGCTCTCAAATGCACTTTCTGAGTCCAAAAGTGATTCTTCGAGCAGATATTCACTCAACACAGAGTTTTCACTGGAAGGCCAGAAACGCTCTCAAATGCACTTTCTGAGTCCAAAAAAGTGATTCTTAGTGCAGATATTCACTCAACACAGAGTTTCCAGTAAAAGGCCAGAAACGCTCTCAAAGGCACTTTAGGAGTCCAAAAAAGTGATTCTTAGTGCAGATATTCACTCAACACAGAGTTTACACTTGATGACTAGAAACCCTCTCAAATGCACTTTCTGAGTCCAAAAAGTGATTCTTACTGCAGATATTCTCTCAACATAGAGTTTCCTAGGGAAGGCCAGAAACGCTCTCAAATGCACTTTCAGAGTCCAAAAAGTGATTCTTAGTGCAGATATTAACTCAACACAGAGTTTCCAGGAGAAGGCCAGAAACGCTCTCAAATGCACTTTAGAGTCCAAAAAGTGATTCTTAGTGCAGATATTCACTCAACACAGAGTTTCAAGGAGAGGCCAGAAACTCTCTCAAATGCACTTTCTGAGTCAAAAAAGTGATTCTTACTGCACATATTCACTCAACACAGAGTTTCCACTGGAAGGCCAGAAACGCTGTCAAATGCACTTTCTGAGTCCAAAAAAGATTCTTCGTGCAGATATTCACTCAACACATAGTTTCCACTGGAAGGCCAGAAACGCTCTCAAATGCACTTTAGAGTCCAAAAAGTCATTCTTAGTGCAGATATTCACTCAACACAGAGTTTACACTAGATGCCTAGAAACGCTCTCAAATGCACTTTCTGAGTCCAAAAACGTGATTCTTACTGCATATATTCACTCAACACAGAGTTTACACTACATGGCTAGACACGCTCTCAAATGCACTTTCTGAGTCCAAAAAAGTGATTCTTACTGCAGATATTCACTCAACACAGAGTTTTCAGTGGAAGGCCAGAAACGCTCTGAAATGCACTTTCTGAGTCCAAAAAAGTGATTCTAAGTGCAGATATTCACTCAACACAGAGTTTCCAGTAAAAGGCCAGAAACGCTCTCAAAGGCACTTTAGGAGTCCGAAAAAGTGATTCTTAGTGCAGATATTCACTCAACACAGAGTTTACACTCGATGACTAGAAACCCTCTCAAATGCACTTTCTGAGTCCAAAAAAGTGATTCTTACTGCAGATATTCTCTCAACATAGAGGTTCCTGGGGAAGGCGAGAAACGCTCTCAAATGCACTTTCAGCGTCCAAAAAAGTGATTCTTAGTGCAGATATTAACTCAACACAGAGTTTCCAGGAGAAGGCCAGAAACGCTCTCAAAGGCACTTTAGGAGTCCAAAAAAGTGATTCTTAGTGCAGATATTCACTCAACACAGAGTTTCCAGGAGAAGGCCAGAAACTCTCTCAGAAGCACTTTCAGAGTCCAAAACAGTGATTCTTAGTGCAGATATTCACTCAACACAGAGTTTACACTGGAAGGCCAGAAACGCTCTCAAATGCACTTTCAGAGTCCAAAAAAGTGATTCTCAGCGCAGATAATCACTCAACACAGAGTTTACACTGGAAGGCCAGTAACGCTTTCAAATGAACTTTCTGAGTGCAAAAACGTGATTCTTAGTGCAGATATTCACTCAACACAGAGTTTCCACTGGAAGGCCAGAAAAACTCTCAAATGCATTTTCAGAGTCCAAAAAAGTGATTCTTACTGCACATATTCACTCAACACAGAGTTTACACTAGATGGCTAGAAACGCTCTCAAATGCACTTTCTGAGTCCAAAAAAGTGATTCTTCGTGCAGATATTCACTCAACACAGAGTTTTCACTGGAAGGCCAGAAACGCTCTCAAAAGCACTTTCTGAGTCCAAAAAAGTGATTCTTAGTGCAGATATTCGCTCAACACAGAGTTTCCAGTAAAAGGCCAGAAACGCTCTCAAAGGCACGTTAGGATTCCAAAAAAGTGATTCTTAGCGCAGATATTCACTCAACACAGATAGTTTCCACTGGAAGGCCAGAAACGCTTTCAAATGCACTTTCTGAGTCCAAAAATTGATTCTTACTGCAAATATTCACTCAACACAGAGTCTTCACTAGAAGGCCAGAAACGCTCTCAAATGCACTTTAGAGTCCAAAACAGTGATTCTTAGTGCAGATATTCACTCAACACAGAGTTTTCACTGGAAGGCCAGAAACGCTCTCAAAAGCACTTTCTGAGTCCAAAAAAGTGATTCTTAGTGCAGATATTCACTCAACACAGAGTTTCCAGTAAAAGGCCAGAAACGCTCTCAAAGGCACTTTAGGAGTCCAAAAAAGTGATTCTTAGTGCAGATATTCACTCAACACAGAGTTTACACTCGATGACTAGAAACCCTCTCAAATTCACTTTCTGAGTCCAAAATAGTGATTCTTACTGCAGATATTCTCTCAACATAGAGGTTCCTGGGGAAGGCGAGAAACGCTCTCAAATGCACTTTCAGCGTCCAAAACAGTGATTCTTAGTGCAGATATTCACTCAACACAGAGTTTCCCCTGAAAGGCCAGAAACGCTCTCAAAGGCACTTTAGGATTCCAAAAAAGTGATTCTTAGCGCAGATATTCACTCAACACACAGTTTCCAGGAGAAGGCCAGAAACTCTCTCAAATGCACTTTCAGCGTCCAAAAAAGTGATTCTTAGTGCAGACATTAACTCAACACAGAGTTTCCAGGAGAAGACCAGAAACGCTCTCAAAGGCACTTTAGGAGTCCAAAAAGTGATTCTTAGTGCAGATATTCACTCAACACAGAGTTTCAAGAGAAGGCCAGAAACTCTCTCAGAAGCACTTTTCTGAGTCAAAAACAGTGATTCTTAGTGCAGATATTCACTCAACACAGAGTTTCTCCTGGATGGCCAGAAACGCTCTCAAAAGGCACTTTAGGATTCCAAAAAAAGTGATTCTTAGCGCAGATATTCTCTCAACACAGAGTTTCCACTGGAAGGCCAGAAAATCTCTCAAATGCATTTTCAGAGTCCAAAAAGTGATTCTTACTGCATATATTCACTCAACACAGAGTTTCCACTGGAAGGCCAGAAACGCGCTCTAAGGCACTTTAGGAGTCCAAAAAGTGATTCTTACTGCAGATATTCACTCAACACAGAGAGTTTCCACTGGAAGGCCAGAAACGCTGTCAAATGCACTTTCTGAGTCCAAAAAATTGATTCTTGCTGCAAATATTCACTCAACACAGAGTCTTCACTAGAAGGCCAGAAACGCTCTCAAATGCACTTTAGGAGTCCAAAACAGTGATTCTTAGTGCAGATATTCACTCAACACAGAGTTTCCACTCGTTGGCAGAAACGCTCTCAAATGCACTTTGGGAGTACAAAAAAGTGATTCTTACTGCAGATATTCACTCAACAGAGAGTTTCCACTGTAATTCCAGAAACGCTCTCGAATGCACTTTCTATGTCCAAAAAAATGATTGTTAGTGCAGATATTCACTCAACACAGAGTTTCCAGTAAAAGGCCAGAAACGCTCTCAGAAGCACTTTCTGAGTCCAAAAAAGTGATTCTTAGTGAGAGATTTTCACTCAACACAGAGTTTCCACTGGAAGGCCAGGAACGCTCTCATGTGCATTTTCGCAGTCCAAAAAAGTGATTCTTAGTGCAAATATTCACTCAACACAGAGTTTCCACTGGAAGGCCAGAAACGCTCTCAAATGCACTTTCAGAGTCCAAAAAAGTGATTGTTAGTGCAGATATTCAATCAACACAGAGTTTCCACTGAAAGGCCAGAAACGCTCTCAGAAGCACTTTCAGAGTCCAAAAAAGTGATTATAGGTGCAGATATTCACTCAACACAGAGTTTCCACTGAAAGGCCAGAAACGCTCTCAAATGCATTTTCAGAGTCCAAAAAATTGATTCTTACTGCAAATATTCACTCAACACAGAGTTTTCACTGGAAGGCCAGAAACGCTCTCAAATGCACTTTAGGAGTCCAAAAAAGTGATTCTTAGTGCAAATATTCTCTCAACATAGAGGTTCCTGGGGATGGCTAGAAACGCTCTCAAAAGCACTTTCAGCGTCTAAAAATGTGATTCTTAGTCCAGATATTAACTCAACACAGAGTTTCCTGGAGAATGCCAGAAACTCTCTCAGAAGCACTTTTAGAGTCCAAAAAATTGATTCTTACTGCAGATATTCACTCAACACAGAGTTTCCACTGGAAGGCCAGAAACACTCTCAAATGCACTTTCGGAGACCAAAAATTGATTCTCAGTGCAGATATTCACTCAACACAGAGTTTCCACTGGAGCCCAGAAACGCTCTCAAATGCTCTTTCAGAGACCAAAAAATTGATTCTCAGTGCACATATTCACTCAACACAGAGTTTCCAGGAGAAGGGCAGAAACTCTCTCAGAAGCACTTTCTGAGTCCAAAAAAGTGATTGTTAGTGCAGGTATTCACTCAACACAGAGTTTACACTGGAAGGCCAGAAACGCTCTCAAATGCATTTTCGGAGTCCAAAAAAGTGATTTTTAGTGCACATATTCACTCAACACAGAGTTTCCAGGAGAAGGGCAGAAACTCTCTCAGAAGCACTTTCTGAGTCCAAAAAAGTGATTCTTAGTGCAGATATTCACTCAACACAGAGTTTCCACTGGAAGGCCAGAAAATCTCTCAAATGCATTTTCAGAGTCCAAAAAAGTGATTCTTACTGCACATATTCACTCAACACAGAGAGTTTCCACTGGAAGGCCAGAAACGCTGTCAAATGCACTTTCTGAGTCCAAAAAAATGATTCTTTGTGCAGATATTCACTCAACACACAGTTTCCACTAGAAGGCCAGAAACGCTCTCAAATGCACTTTAGGAGTCCAAAAAAGTGATTCTTAGTGCAAATATTCACTCAACACAGAGTTTACACTAGATGGCTAGAAACGCTCTCAAATGCACTTTCTGAGTCCAAAAAAGTGATTCTTCGTGCAGATATTCACTCAACACAGAGTTAACACTAGATGGCCAGAAACGCTCTCAAATGCACTTTGGGAGTACAAAAAAGTGATTCTTACTGCAGATATTCACTCAACATAGAGTTTCCACTGGAATTCCAGAAACGCTCTCGAATGCACTTTCTATGTCCAAAAAAATGATTGTTAGTGCAGATATTCACTCAACACAGAGTTTCCAGTAAAAGGCCAGAAACGCTCTCAGAAGCACTTTCTGAGTCCAGAAAGTCATTCTTAGTGCAGATATTCACTCAACACAGAGTTTCCATTAACAGACCAGAAACGCTCTCGAATGCATTTTCAGAGTCCAAAAAACTGATTCTTAGTGAGAGATATTCACTCAACACAGAGTTTCCACTGGAAGGCCAGGAACGCTCTCATGTGCATTTTCGCAGTCCAAAAAAGTGATTCTTAGTGCAAATATTCACTCAACACAGAGTTTTCACTGGAAGGCCAGAAACGCTCTCAAATGCACTTTCAGAGTCCAAAAAAGTGATTCTTAGTGCAAATATTCACTCAACAGAGAGTTTCCACTGGAAGGCCAGAAATGCTCTCAAATGCACTTTTAGAGTCCAAAAAATTGATTCTTACTGCAGATATTCTCTCAACATAGAGGTTCCTGGGAATGGCTAGAAACGCTCTCAAAAGCACTTTCAGCGTCTAAAAAAGTGATTCTTAGTGCAGATATTAACTCAACACAGACTTTCCTGGAGAATGCCAGAAACACTCTCAAATGCACTTTCGGAGACCAAAAAATTGATTCTCAGTGCAGATATTCACTCAACACAGAGTTTCCAGGAGAAGGGCAGAAACTCTCTCAGAAGCACTTTCTGAGTCCATAACAGTGATTCTTAGTGCAGATATTCACTCAACACAGAGTTTCCACTGGAAGGCCAGAAACGCTCTCAAATGCACTTTCAGAGTCCAAAAGAGTGATTCTTAGTGCAGATATTAACTCAACACAGAGTTTCCAGGAGAAGGCCAGAAACGCTCTCTAAGGCACTTTAGGAGTCCAAAAAAGTGATTCTTAGTGCAGATATTCACTCAACACAGAGTTTCCACTGAAAGGCCAGAAACGCTCTCAAATGCATTTTCAGAGTCCAAAAAATTGATTCTTACTGCAAATATTCACTCAACACAGAGTTTTCACTGGAAGGCCAGAAACGCTCTCAAATGCACTTTAGGAGTCCAAAAAAGTGATTCTTAGTGCAAATATTCTCTCAACATAGAGGTTCCTGGGGATGGCTAGAAACGCTCTCAAAAGCACTTTCAGCGTCTAAAAAATGTGATTCTTAGTCCAGATATTAACTCAACACAGAGTTTCCTGGAGAATGCCAGAAACTCTCTCAAAAGCACTTTTAGAGTCCAAAAATTGATTCTTACTGCAGATATTCACTCAACACAGAGTTTCCACTGGAAGGCCAGAAACACTCTCAAATGCACTTTCGGAGACCAAAAATTGATTCTCAGTGCAGATATTCACTCAACACAGAGTTTCCACTGGAGCCCAGAAACGCTCTCAAATGCTCTTTCAGAGACCAAAAAATTGATTCTCAGTGCACATATTCACTCAACACAGAGTTTCCAGGAGAAGGGCAGAAACTCTCTCAGAAGCACTTTCTGAGTCCAAAAAAGTGATTGTTAGTGCAGGTATTCACTCAACACAGAGTTTACACTGGAAGGCCAGAAACGCTCTCAAATGCATTTTCGGAGTCCAAAAAAGTGATTTTTAGTGCACATATTCACTCAACACAGAGTTTCCAGGAGAAGGGCAGAAACTCTCTCAGAAGCACTTTCTGAGTCCAAAAAAGTGATTCTTAGTGCAGATATTCACTCAACACAGAGTTTCCACTGGAAGGCCAGAAAATCTCTCAAATGCATTTTCAGAGTCCAAAAAAGTGATTCTTACTGCACATATTCACTCAACACAGAGAGTTTCCACTGGAAGGCCAGAAACGCTGTCAAATGCACTTTCTGAGTCCAAAAAAATGATTCTTTGTGCAGATATTCACTCAACACACAGTTTCCACTAGAAGGCCAGAAACGCTCTCAAATGCACTTTAGGAGTCCAAAAAAGTGATTCTTAGTGCAAATATTCACTCAACACAGAGTTTACACTAGATGGCTAGAAACGCTCTCAAATGCACTTTCTGAGTCCAAAAAAGTGATTCTTCGTGCAGATATTCACTCAACACAGAGTTAACACTAGATGGCCAGAAACGCTCTCAAATGCACTTTGGGAGTACAAAAAAGTGATTCTTACTGCAGATATTCACTCAACATAGAGTTTCCACTGGAATTCCAGAAACGCTCTCGAATGCACTTTCTATGTCCAAAAAAATGATTGTTAGTGCAGATATTCACTCAACACAGAGTTTCCAGTAAAAGGCCAGAAACGCTCTCAGAAGCACTTTCTGAGTCCAGAAAAGTCATTCTTAGTGCAGATATTCACTCAACACAGAGTTTCCATTAACAGACCAGAAACGCTCTCGAATGCATTTTCAGAGTCCAAAAAACTGATTCTTAGTGAGAGATATTCACTCAACACAGAGTTTCCACTGGAAGGCCAGGAACGCTCTCATGTGCATTTTCGCAGTCCAAAAAAGTGATTCTTAGTGCAAATATTCACTCAACACAGAGTTTTCACTGGAAGGCCAGAAACGCTCTCAAATGCACTTTCAGAGTCCAAAAAAGTGATTCTTAGTGCAAATATTCACTCAACAGAGAGTTTCCACTGGAAGGCCAGAAATGCTCTCAAATGCACTTTTAGAGTCCAAAAAATTGATTCTTACTGCAGATATTCTCTCAACATAGAGGTTCCTGGGAATGGCTAGAAACGCTCTCAAAAGCACTTTCAGCGTCTAAAAGTGATTCTTAGTGCAGATATTAACTCAACACAGACTTTCCTGGAGAATGCCAGAAACACTCTCAAATGCACTTTCGGAGACCAAAAAATTGATTCTCAGTGCAGATATTCACTCAACACAGAGTTTCCAGGAGAAGGGCAGAAACTCTCTCAGAAGCACTTTCTGAGTCCATAACAGTGATTCTTAGTGCAGATATTCACTCAACACAGAGTTTCCACTGGAAGGCCAGAAACGCTCTCAAATGCACTTTCAGAGTCCAAAAGAGTGATTCTTAGTGCAGATATTAACTCAACACAGAGTTTCCAGGAGAAGGCCAGAAACGCTCTCTAAGGCACTTTAGGAGTCCAAAAAGTGATTCTTAGTGCAGATATTCACTCAACACAGAGTTTCCATTAACAGACCAGAAACGCTCTCGAATGCATTTTCAGGGTCCAAAAAACTGATTCTTAGTGAGAGATATTCACTCAACACAGAGTTTCCACTGGAAGGCCAGGAACGCTCTCATGTGCATTTTCGCAGTCCATAAAAGTGATTGTTAGTGCAGATATTCACTCAACACAGAGTTTACACTGGAAGGCCAGAAAAGCTCTCAAATGCACTTTCAAAGTCCAAAAAAGTGATTGTTAGTGCAGATATTCACTCAACACAGAGTTTCCACTGGAAGGCCAGAAACGCTCTCAAATGCATTTTCGGAGACCAAAAACAGTGATTCTTAGTGCAGATATTCACTCAACACAGAGTTTTCAGTAAAAGGCCAGAAACGCTCTCAGAAGCACTTTCTAAGTCCAAAAAAGTGATTCTTACTGCATATATTCACTCAACACAGAGTTTCCACTGGAAGGCCAGAAACGCTCTCTAAGGCACTGTAGGAGTCCAAAAAAGTGATTCTTAGTGCAGATATTCACTCAACACAGAGTTTCCACTGGAAGGCCAGAAAATCTCTCAAATGCATTTTCAGAGTCCAAAAAAGTGATTCTTACTGCACATATTCACTCAACACAGAGTTTACACTAGATGGCTAGAAACGCTCTCAAATGCACTTTCTGAGTCCAAAAAAGTGATTCTTCGTGCAGATATTCACTCAACACAGAGTTTTCACTGGAAGGCCAGAAACGCTCTCAAAAGCACTTTCTGAGTCCAAAAAAGTGATTTTTAGTGCAGATATTCACTCAACACAGAGTTTCCCCTGAAAGGCCAGAAACGCTCTCAAAGGCACTTTAGGATTCCAAAAAAGTGATTCTTAGCGCAGATATTCACTCAACACAGAGTTTCCAGGAGAAGGCCAGAAACTCTCTCAGAAGCACTTTCAGAGTCCAAAAAAGTGATTCTCAGCGCAGATAATCACTCAACACAGAGTTTACACTGGAAGGCCAGTAACGCTTTCAAATGAACTTTCTGAGTACAAAAAAGTAATTCTTAGTGCAGATATTCACTCAACACAGAGTTTACACTGGATGGCCAGAAACGCTCTCAAATGCACTTTCAGAGTCCAAAAAAGTGATTCTTACTGCATATATTCACTCAACACAGAGTTTCCACTGGAAGGCCAGAAACGCTCTCTAAGGCACTTTAGGAGTGCAAAAAAGTGATTCTTAGTGCAGATATTCACTCAACACAGAGTTTCCACTGGAAGGCCAGAAAATCTCTCAAATGCATTTTCAGAGTCCAAAAAAGTGATTCTTACTGCATATATTCACTCAACACAGAGTTTACACTGGAAGGCCAGAAACGGTCTCAAATACACTTTCAGAGTCCAAAAAAGTGATTCTTACTGCATATATTCACTCAACACAGAGTTTCCACTGGAAGGCCAGTAACGCTTTCAAATGAACTTTCTGAGTACAAAAAAGAGATTGTTAGTGCAGATATTCACTCAACACAGAGTTTACACTGGAAGGACAGAAACGGTCTGAAATACACTTTCAGAGTACAAAAAAGTGATTCTTACTGCATATATTCACTCAACACAGAGTTTCCACTGGAAGGCCAGAAACGCGCTCTAAGGCACTTTAGGAGTCCAAAAAAGTGATTCTTACTGCAGATATTCACTCAACACAGAGTTTACACTCGATGACTAGAAACCCTCTCAAATGCACTTTCTGAGTCCAAAAAGGTGATTCTTACTGCAGATATTCTCTCAACATAGAGTTTCCTGGGGAAGGCCAGAAACGCTCTCAAATGCACTTTCAGCGTCCAAAAAAGTGATTCTTAGTGCAGATATTAACTCAACACAGAGTTTCCAGGAGAAGGCCAGAAACGCTCTCAAAGGCACTTTAGGAGTCCAAAAAAGTGATTCTTAGTGCAGATATTCACTCAACACAGAGTTTCAAGGAGAAGGCCCAGAAACTCTCTCAGAAGCACTTTCTGAGTCAAAAACAGTGATTCTTACTGCACATATTCACTCAACACAGAGTTTTTCACTGGAAGGCCAGAAACGCTGTCAAATGCACTTTCTGAGTCCAAAAAGTGATTCTTAGTGCAGATCTTCACTCAACACATAGTTTCCACTGGAAGGCCAGAAACGCTCTCAAAAGCACTTTCTGAGTCCAAAAAAGTGATTCTTAGTGCAGATATTCACTCAACACAGAGTTTCCACTGGAAGGCCAGAAAATCTCTCAAATGCATTTTCAGAGTCCAAAAAAGTGATTCTTACTGCACATATTCACTCAACACAGAGTTTACACTAGATGGCTAGAAACGCTCTCAAATGCACTTTCTGAGTCCAAAAAAGTGATTCTTCGTGCAGATATTCACTCAACACAGAGTTTTCACTGGAAGGCCAGAAACGCTCTCAAAAGCACTTTCTGAGTCCAAAAAAGTGATTCTTAGTGCAGATATTCACTCAACACAGAGTTTCCAGTAAAAGGCCAGAAACGCTCTCAAAGGCACTTTAGGAGTCCAAAAAAGTGATTCTTAGTGCAGATATTCACTCAACACAGAGTTTCCACTCGATGACTAGAAACCCTCTCAAATGCACTTTCTGAGTCCAAAAAAGTGATTCTTACTGCAGATATTCTCTCAACATAGAGGTTCCTGGGGAAGGCGAGAAACGCTCTCAAATGAACTTTCAGCGTCCAAAAAAGTGATTCTTAGTGCAGATATTCACTCAACAGAGAGTTTCCCCTGAAAGGCCAGAAACGCTCTCAAAGGCACTTTAGGATTCCAAAAAAGTGATTCTTAGCGCAGATATTCACTCAACACAGAGTTTCCAGGAGAAGGCCAGAAACTCTCTCAGAAGCACTTTCAGAGTCCAAAACAGAGATTCTTAGTGCAGATATTCACTCAACACAGAGTTTACACTGGAAGGCCAGAAACGCTCTCAAATGCACTTTCAGAGTCCAAAAAGTGATTCTTCGTGCAGATATTCACTCAACACAGAGTTTCCACTGGAAGGCCAGAAACGCTCTCAAATGCACTTTCTGAGTCCAAAAAAGTGATTCTCAGCGCAGATAATCACTCAACACAGAGTTTACACTAGATGACTATAAACGCTCTCAAATGCACTTTCTGAGTCCGAAAAAGTGATTCTTACTGCATATATTCACTCAACACAGAGTTTCCACTGGAAGGCCAGAAACGCTCTCTAAGGCACTTTCTGAGTCCAAAAAAGTGATTCTTAGTGCAATATTCACTCAACACAGAGTTTACACTGGAAGGCCAGAAATTCTCTCAAATGCATTTTCAGAGTCCAAAAAAGTGATTCTTACTGCACATATTCACTCAACACAGAGTTTACACTAGATGGCTAGAAACGCTCTCAAATGCACTTTCTGAGTCCAAAAAAGTGATTCTTTGTGCAGATATTCACTCAACACAGAGTTTTCACTGGAAGGCCAGAAACGCTCTCAAAAGCACTTTCTGAGTCCAAAAAAGTGATTCTTAGTGCAGATATTCACTCAACACAGAGTTTCCAGTAAAAGGCCAGAAACGCTCTCAAAGGCACTTCAGGAGTCCAAAAAAGTGATTCTTAGTGCAGATATTCACTCAACACAGAGTTTACACTCGATGACTAGAAACCCTCTCAAATGCACTTTCTGAGTCCAAAAAAGTGATTCTTACTGCAGATATTCTCTCAACATAGAGGTTCCTGGGAAGGCGAGAAACGCTCTCAAATGCACTTTCAGCGTCCAAAAAAGTGATTCTTAGTGCAGATATTAACTCAACACAGAGTTTCCAGGAGAAGGCCAGAAACGCTCTCAAAGGCACTTTAGGAGTCCAAAAATTGATTTTTAGTGCAGATATTCACTCAACACAGAGTTTCAAGGAGAAGGCCAGAAACTCTCTCAGAAGCACTTTCTGAGTCAAAAACAGTGATTCTTAGTGCAGATATTCACTCAACACAGAGTTTCCCCTGGAAGGCCAGAAACGCTCTCAAAGGCACGTTAGGATTCCAAAAAAGTGATTCTTAGCGCAGATATTCACTCAACACAGAGAGTTTCCACTGGAAGGCCAGAAACGCTTTCAAATGCACTTTCTCAGTCCAAAAAATTGATTCTTACTGCAAATATTCACTCAACACAGAGTCTTCACTAGAAGGCCAGAAACGCTCTCAAATGCACTTTAGGAGTCCAAAACAGTGATTCTTAGTGCAGATATTCACTCAACACAGAGTTTCCAGTAAAAGGCCAGAAACGCTCTCAAAGGCACTTTAGGAGTCCAAAAAAGTGATTCTTAGTGCAGATATTCACTCAACACAGAGTTTACACTCGATGACTAGAAACCCTCTCAAATTCACTTTCTGAGTCCAAAAAAGTGATTCCTACTGCAGATATTCTCTCAACATAGAGTTTCCTGGGGAAGGCGAGAAACGCTCTCAAATGCACTTTCAGCGTCCAAAAAAGTGATTCTTAGTGCAGATATTCACTCAACACAGAGTTTCAAGGAGAAGGCCAGAAACTCTCTCAGAAGCACTTTCTGAGTCAAAAACAGTGATTCTTACTGCACCTATTCACTCAACACAGAGAGTTTCCACTGGAAGGCCAGAAACGCTGTCGAATGCACTTTCTGAGTCCAAAAAAGTGATTCTTTGTGCAGATCTTCACTCAACACATAGTTTCCACTGGAAGGCCAGAAACGCTCTCAAATGCACTTTAGGAGTCCAAAAACGTGATTCTTAGTGCAGATATTCACTCAACACAGAGTTTACACTAGATGACTATAAACGCTCTCAAATGCACTTTCTGAGTCCGAAAAAGTGATTCTTACTGCATATATTCACTCAACACAGAGTTTCCACTGGAAGGCCAGAAACGCTCTCTAAGGCACTTTAGGAGTCCAAAAAAGTGATTCTTAGTGCAATATTCACTCAACACAGAGTTTCCACTGGAAGGCCAGAAATTCTCTCAAATGCATTTTCAGAGTCCAAAAAAGTGATTCTTACTGCACATATTCACTCAACACAGAGTTTACACTAGATGGCTAGAAACGCTCTCAAATGCACTTTCTGATTCCAAAAAAGTGATTCTTTGTGCAGATATTCACTCAACACAGAGTTTCCATTAAAAGGCCAGAAACGCTCTCAAAGGCACTTTAGGAGTCCAAAAAAGTGATTCTTAGTGCAGATATTCACTCAACACAGAGTTTACACTCGATGACTAGAAACCCTCTCAAAGGCACTTTCTGAGTCCAAAAAAGTGATTCTTACTGCAGATATTCTCTCAACATAGAGGTTCCTGGGGAAGGCGAGAAACGCTCTCAAATGCACTTTCAGCGTCCAAAAAAGTGATTCTTAGTGCAGATATTAACTCAACACAGAGTTTCCAGGAGAAGGCCAGAAACGCTCTCAAAGGCACTTTAGGAGTCCAAAAAAGTGATTCTTAGTGCAGATATTCACTCAACACAGAGTTTCAAGGAGAAGGCCAGAAACTCTCTCAGAAGCACTTTCTGAGTCAAAAACAGTGATTCTTAGTGCAGATATTCACTCAACACAGAGTTTCCCCTGGATGGCCAGAAACGCTCTCAAAGGCACTTTAGCATTCCAAAAAAGTGATTCTTAGCGCAGATATTCTCCCAACACAGAGTTTCCACTGGAAGGCCAGAAAATCTCTCAAATGCATTTTCAGAGTCCAAAAAAGTGATTCTTACTGCACATATTCACTCAACACAGAGTTTCCACTGGAAGGCCAGAAACGCTCTCTAAGGCACTTTAGGAGTCCAAAAAGTGATTCTTAGTGCAGATATTCACTCAACACAGAGTTTACAATGGAAAGCCAGAAACGCTCTCAAGTGCATTTTCAGAGTCCAAAAAAGTGATTCTCAGCGCAGATAATCACTCAACTCAGAGTTTACACTGGAAGGCCAGTAACGCTTTCAAATGAACTTTCTGAGTACAAAAAAGTGATTCTTAGTGCAGATATTCACTCAACACAGAGTTTACACTGGATGGCCAGAAACGGTCTCAAATGCACTTTCAGAGTCCAAAAAAGTGATTCTTACTGCATATATTCACTCAACACAGAGTTTCCACTGGAAGGCCAGAAACGCGCTCTAAGGCACTTTAGGAGTCCAAAACAGTGATTCTTAGTGCAGATATTCACTCAACACAGAGTTTCCACTCGATGGCCAGAAACGCTCTCAAATGCACTTTGGGAGTACAAAAAAGTGATTCTTACTGCAGATATTCACTCAACACAGAGTTTCCACTGGAATTCCATAAACGCTCTCGAATGCACTTTCTATGTCCAAAAAAATGATTGTTAGTGCAGATATTCACTCAACACAGAGTTTCCAGTAAAAGGCCAGAAACGCTCTCAGAAGCACTTTCTGAGTCCAAAAAGTGATTCTTAGTGCAGATATTCACTCAACACAGAGTTTCCAGTAACAGACCAGAAACGCTCTCAAATGCATTTTCAGAGTCCAAAAAGTGATTCTTAGTGAGATATTCACTCAACACAGAGTTTCCACTGGAAGGCCAGAAACGCTCTCAAATGCACTTTCAGAGTCCAAAAAAGTGATTTTTACTGCAGATATTCACTCAACACAGAGTTTACACTCGATGACTAGAAACCCTCTCAAATGCACTTTCTGAGTCAAAAACAGTGATTCTTACTGCACATATTCACTCAACACAGAGTTTCCACTGGAAGGCCAGAAACGCTCTCAAATGCACTTTCAGCGTCCAAAAAAGTGATTCTTAGTGCAGATATTAACTCAACACAGAGTTTCCAGGAGAAGGCCAGAAACGCTCTCAAAGGCACTTTAGGAGTCCAAAAAATTGATTTTTTAGTGCAGATATTCACTCAACACAGAGTTTCAAGGAGAAGGCCAGAAACTCTCTCAGAAGCACTTTCTGAGTCAAAAACAGTGATTCTTAGTGCAGATATTCACTCAACACAGAGTCTTCACTAGAAGGCCAGAAACGCTCTCAAATGCACTTTAGGAGTCCGAAAAAGTGATTCTTACTGCATATATTCACTCAACACAGAGTTTCCACTGGAAGGCCAGAAACGCTCTCTAAGGCACTTTAGGAGTCCAAAAAAGTGATTCTTAGTGCAATATTCACTCAACACAGAGTTTCCACTGGAAGGCCAGAAATTCTCTCAAATGCATTTTCAGAGTCCAAAAAAGTGATTCTTACTGCACATATTCACTCAACACAGAGTTTACACTAGATGGCTAGAAACGCTCTCAAATGCACTTTCTGAGTCCAAAAAAGTGATTCTTTGTGCAGATATTCACTCAACACAGAGTTTTCACTGGAAGGCCAGAAACGCTCTCAAAAGCACTTTCTGAGTCCAAAAAAGTGATTCTTAGTGCAGATATTCACTCAACACAGAGTTTCCAGTAAAAGGCCAGAAACGCTCTCAGAAGCACTTTCTGAGTCCAAAAAAGTGATTCTTAGTGCAGATATTCACTCAACACAGAGTTTCCAGTAACAGACCAGAAACGCTCTCGAATGCATTTTCAGAGTCCAAAAAAGTGATTCTTAGTGAGAGATATTCACTCAACACAGAGTTTCCACTGGAAGGCCAGAAACGCTCTCAAAAGCACTTTCTGAGTCCAAAAAAGTGATTCTTAGTGCAGATATTCACTCAACACAGAGTTTCCAGTAAAAGGCCAGAAACGCTCTCAGAAGCACTTTCTGAGTCCAAAAAAGTGATTCTTAGTGCAGATATTCACTCAACACAGAGTTTCCAGTAACAGACCAGAAACGCTCTCGAATGCATTTTCAGAGTCCAAAAAAGTGATTCTTAGTGCAGATATTCACTCAACACAGAGTTTCCACTGGAAGGCCAGAAACGCTCTCAAATGCACTTTCAGAGTCCAAAAAAGTGATTGTTAGTGCAGATATTCACTCAACACAGAGTTTCCACTGAAAGGCCAGAAACGCTCTCAGAAGAACTTTCAGAGTCCAAAAAAGTGATTCTTACTGCATATATTCACTCAACACAGAGTTTCCACTGGAAGGCCAGAAACGCGCTCTAAGACACTTTAGGAGTCCAAAAAAGTGATTTTTACTGCAGATATTCACTCAACACAGAGTTTACACTCGATGACTAGAAACCCTCTCAAATGCACTTTCTGAGTCAAAAACAGTGATTCTTACTGCACATATTCACTCAACACAGAGAGTTTCCACTGGAAGGCCAGAAACGCTGTCGAATGCACTTTCAGCGTCCAAAAAAGTGATTCTTAGTGCAGATATTAACTCAACACAGAGTTTCCAGGAGAAGGCCAGAAACGCTCTCAAAGGCACTTTAGGAGTCCAAAAAATTGATTTTTTAGTGCAGATATTCACTCAACACAGAGTTTCAAGGAGAAGGCCAGAAACTCTCTCAGAAGCACTTTCTGAGTCAAAAACAGTGATTCTTAGTGCAGATATTCACTCAACACAGAGTCTTCACTAGAAGGCCAGAAACGCTCTCAAATGCACTTTAGGAGTCCGAAAAAGTGATTCTTACTGCATATATTCACTCAACACAGAGTTTCCACTGGAAGGCCAGAAACGCTCTCTAAGGCACTTTAGGAGTCCAAAAAAGTGATTCTTAGTGCAATATTCACTCAACACAGAGTTTCCACTGGAAGGCCAGAAATTCTCTCAAATGCATTTTCAGAGTCCAAAAAAGTGATTCTTACTGCACATATTCACTCAACACAGAGTTTACACTAGATGGCTAGAAACGCTCTCAAATGCACTTTCTGAGTCCAAAAAAGTGATTCTTTGTGCAGATATTCACTCAACACAGAGTTTTCACTGGAAGGCCAGAAACGCTCTCAAAAGCACTTTCTGAGTCCAAAAAAGTGATTCTTAGTGCAGATATTCACTCAACACAGAGTTTCCAGTAAAAGGCCAGAAACGCTCTCAAAGGCACTTCAGGAGTCCAAAAAAGTGATTCTTAGTGCAGATATTCACTCAACACAGAGTTTACACTCGATGACTAGAAACCCTCTCAAATGCACTTTCTGAGTCCAAAAAAGTGATTCTTACTGCAGATATTCTCTCAACATAGAGGTTCCTGGGGAAGGCGAGAAACGCTCTCAAATGCACTTTCAGCGTCCAAAAAAGTGATTCTTAGTGCAGATATTAACTCAACACAGAGTTTCCAGGAGAAGGCCAGAAACGCTCTCAAAGGCACTTTAGGAGTCCAAAAATTGATTTTTAGTGCAGATATTCACTCAACACAGAGTTTCAAGGAGAAGGCCAGAAACTCTCTCAGAAGCACTTTCTGAGTCAAAAACAGTGATTCTTAGTGCAGATATTCACTCAACACAGAGTTTCCCCTGGAAGGCCAGAAACGCTCTCAAAGGCACGTTAGGATTTCAAAAAAGTGATTCTTAGCGCAGATATTCACTCAACACAGAGAGTTTCCACTGGAAGGCCAGAAACGCTTTCAAATGCACTTTCTGAGTCCAAAAATTGATTCTTACTGCAAATATTCACTCAACACAGAGTCTTCACTAGAAGGCCAGAAACGCTCTCAAATGCACTTTAGGAGTCCAAAACAGTGATTCTTAGTGCAGATATTCACTCAACACAGAGTTTCCAGTAAAAGGCCAGAAACGCTCTCAAAGGCACTTTAGGAGTCCAAAAACGTGATTCTTAGTGCAGATATTCACTCAACACAGAGTTTACACTCGATGACTAGAAACCCTCTCAAATTCACTTTCTGAGTCCAAAAAAGTGATTCCTACTGCAGATATTCTCTCAACATAGAGTTTCCTGGGGAAGGCGAGAAACGCTCTCAAATGCACTTTCAGCGTCCAAAAAAGTGATTCTTAGTGCAGATATTCACTCAACACAGAGTTTCAAGGAGAAGGCCAGAAACTCTCTCGGAAGCACTTTCTGAGTCAAAAACAGTGATTCTTACTGCACATATTCACTCAACACAGAGAGTTTCCACTGGAAGGCCAGAAACGCTGTCAAATGCACTTTCTGAGTCCAAAAAAGTGATTCTTTGTGCAGATATTCACTCAACACAGAGTTTCCACTGGAAGGCCAGAAACGCTCTCAAATGCACTTTAGGATTCCAAAAAAGTGATTCTTAGTGCAGATATTCACTCAACACAGAGTTCACACTAGATGACTAGAAACGCTCTCAAATGCACTTTCTGAGTCCAAAAAAGTGATTCTTACTGCATATATTCACTCAACACAGAGTTTCCACTGGAAGGCCAGAAACGCTCTCTAAGGCACTTTAGGAGTCCAAAAAAGTGATTCTTAGTGCAGATATTCACTCAACACAGAGTTTCCACTGGAAGGCCAGAAATTCTCTCAAATGCATTTTCAGAGTCCAAAAAGTGATTCTTACTGCAAATATTCACTCAACACAGAGTCTTCACTAGAAGGCCAGAAACGCTCTCAAATGCACTTTAGGAGTCCAAAACAGTGATTCTTAGTGCAGATATTCACTCAACACAGAGTTTCCAGTAAAAGGCCAGAAACGCTCTCAAAGGCACTTTAGGAGTCCAAAAACGTGATTCTTAGTGCAGATATTCACTCAACACAGAGTTTACACTCGATGACTAGAAACCCTCTCAAATTCACTTTCTGAGTCCAAAAAAGTGATTCCTACTGCAGATATTCTCTCAACATAGAGTTTCCTGAGGAAGGCGAGAAACGCTCTCAAATGCACTTTCAGCGTCCAAAAAAGTGATTCTTAGTGCAGATATTAACTCAACACAGAGTTTCCTGGAGAATGCCAGAAACTCTCTCAGAAGCACTTTTAGAGTCCAAAAAATTGATTCTTACTGCAGATATTCACTCAACACAGAGTTTCCACTGGAAGGCCAGAAACACTCTCAAATGCACTTTCGGAGACCAAAAAATTGATTCTCAGTGCAGATATTCACTCAACACAGAGTTTCCACTGGCAGCCCAGAAACGCTCTCAAATGCTCTTTCAGAGACAAAAAAATTGATTCTCAGTGCCGATATTCACTCAACACAGAGTTTACACTCGATGACTAGAAACCCTCTCAAATGCACTTTCTGAGTCCAAAAAAGTGATTCTTACTGCAGATATTCTCTCAACATAGAGGTTCCTGGGGAAGGCGAGAAACGCTCTCAAATGCACTTTCAGCGTCCAAAAAAGTGATTCTTAGTGCAGATATTAACTCAACACAGAGTTTCCAGGAGAAGGCCAGAAACGCTCTCAAAGGCACTTTAGGAGTCCAAAAAAATTGATTTTTAGTGCAGATATTCACTCAACACAGAGTTTCAAGGAGAAGGCCAGAAACTCTCTCAGAAGCACTTTCTGAGTCAAAAACAGTGATTCTTAGTGCAGATATTCACTCAACACAGAGTTTCCCCTGGAAGGCCAGAAACGCTCTCAAAGGCACGTTAGGATTTCAAAAAAGTGATTCTTAGCGCAGATATTCACTCAACACAGAGAGTTTCCACTGGAAGGCCAGAAACGCTTTCAAATGCACTTTCTGAGTCCAAAAAATTGATTCTTACTGCAAATATTCACTCAACACAGAGTCTTCACTAGAAGGCCAGAAACGCTCTCAAATGCACTTTAGGAGTCCAAAACAGTGATTCTTAGTGCAGATATTCACTCAACACAGAGTTTCCAGTAAAAGGCCAGAAACGCTCTCAAAGGCACTTTAGGAGTCCAAAAAAGTGATTCTTAGTGCAGATATTCACTCAACACAGAGTTTATACTCGATGACTAGAAACCCTCTCAAATTCACTTTCTGAGTCCAAAAAAGTGATTCCTACTGCAGATATTCTCTCAACATAGAGTTTCCTGGGGAAGGCGAGAAACGAAATGCACTTTAGGAGTCCAAAAAGAGCGTTCGCTCTCAAATGCACTTTCAGCGTCCAAAAGTGATTCTTAGTGCAGATATTCACTCAACACAGAGTTTCAAGGAGAAGGCCAGAAACTCTCTCTTACTTTCTGAGTCAAAAACAGTGATTCTTACTGCATATATTCACTCAACACAGAGTTTCCACTGGAAGGCCAGAAACGCTGTCAAATGCACTTTCTGAGTCCAAAAAAGTGATTCTTCGTGCAGATATTCACTCAACACAGAGTTTCCACTGGAAGGCCAGAAACGCTCTCAAATGCACTTTAGGATTCCAAAAAAGTGATTCTTAGTGCAGATATTCACTCAACACAGAGTTCACACTAGATGACTAGAAACGCTCTCAAATGCACTTTCTGAGTCCAAAAAAGTGATTCTTACTGCATATATTCACTCAACACAGAGTTTCCACTGGAAGGCCAGAAACGCTCTCTAAGGCACTTTAGGAGTCCAAAAAAGTGATTCTTAGTGCAGATATTCACTCAACACAGAGTTTCCACTGGAAGGCCAGAAATTCTCTCAAATGCATTTTCAGAGTCCAAAAAAGTGATTCTTACTGCAAATATTCACTCAACACAGAGTCTTCTCTAGAAGGCCAGAAACGCACTCAAATGCACTTTAGGAGTCCAAAACAGTGATTCTTAGTGCAGATATTCACTCAACACAGAGTTTCCAGTAAAAGGCCAGAAACGCTCTCAAAGGCACTTTAGAGTCCAAAAAGTGATTCTTAGTGCAGATATTCACTCAACACAGAGTTTACACTCGATGACTAGAAACCCTCTCAAATGCACTTTCAGCGTCCAAAAAAGTGATTCTTAGTGCAGATATTAACTCAACACAGAGTTTCCTGGAGAATGCCAGAAACTCTCTCAGAAGCACTTTTAGAGTCCAAAAAATTGATTCTTACTGCAGATATTCACTCAACACAGAGTTTCCACTGGAAGGCCAGAAACACTCTCAAATGCACTTTCGGAGACCAAAAAATTGATTCTCAGTGCAGATATTCACTCAACACAGAGTTTCCACTGGCAGCCCAGAAACGCTCTCAAATGCTCTTTCAGAGACAAAAATTGATTCTCAGTGCCGATATTCACTCAACACAGAGTTTACACTGAAGGCCAGAAACACTCTCAAATGCACTTTCGGAGTTCAAAAAATTGATTCTTAGTGCACATATTCACTCAACACAGAGTTTCCAGGAGAAGGGCAGAAACTCTCTCAGAAGCACTTTGTGAGTCCAAAAAAGTGATTGTTAGTGCAGGTATTCACTCAACACAGAGTTTACACTGGAAGGCCAGGAACGCTCTCATGTGCATTTTCGCAGTCCATAAAAGTGATTGTTAGTGCAGATATTCACTCAACACAGAGTTTTCAGTAAAAGGCCAGAAACGCTCTCAGAAGCACTTTCTAAGTCCAAAAAAGTGATTCTTAGTGCAGATATTCACTCAACACAGAGTTTCCACTGAAAGGCCAGAAACGCTCTCAAATGCATTTTCAGAGTCCAAAAAATTGATTCTTACTGCAAATATTCACTCAACACATAGTTTTCTGAGGAAGGCCAGAAACGCTCTCAAATGCACTTTCTGAGTCCAAAAAAGTGATTGTTAGTGCAAATATTCTCTCAACATAGAGGTTCCTGGGAATGGCAGAAACGCTCTCAAAAGCACTTTCAGAGTCTAACAAAGTGATTCTTAGTGCAGATATTCACTCAACACAGAGTTTCCTGGAGAATGCCAGAAACTCTCTCAAATGCACTTTTAGAGTCCAAAAATTGATTCTTACTGCACATATTCACTCAACACAGAGTTTCCACTGGCAGCCCAGAAACGCTCTCAAATGCTCTTTCAGAGACAAAAAAATTGATTCTCAGTGCCGATATTCACTCAACACAGAGTTTACACTCGATGACTAGAAACCCTCTCAAATGCACTTTCTGAGTCCAAAAAAGTGATTCTTACTGCAGATATTCTCTCAACATAGAGGTTCCTGGGAAGGCGAAACGCTCTCAAATGCACTTTCAGCGTCCAAAAAAGTGATTCTTAGTGCAGATATTAACTCAACACAGAGTTTCCAGGAGAAGGCCAGAAACGCTCTCAAAGGCACTTTAGGAGTCCAAAAAATTGATTTTTTAGTGCAGATATTCACTCAACACAGAGTTTCAAGGAGAAGGCCAGAAACTCTCTCAGAAGCACTTTCTGAGTCAAAAACAGTGATTCTTAGTGCAGATATTCACTCAACACAGAGTTTCCCCTGGAAGGCCAGAAACGCTCTCAAAGGCACGTTAGGATTTCAAAAAAGTGATTCTTAGCGCAGATATTCACTCAACACAGAGAGTTTCACTGGAAGGCCAGAAACGCTTTCAAATGCACTTTCTGAGTCCAAAAAATTGATTCTTACTGCAAATATTCACTCAACACAGAGTCTTCACTAGAAGGCCAGAAACGCTCTCAAATGCACTTTAGGAGTCCAAAACAGTGATTCTTAGTGCAGATATTCACTCAACACAGAGTTTCCAGTAAAAGGCCAGAAACGCTCTCAAAGGCACTTTAGGAGTCCAAAAAAGTGATTCTTAGTGCAGATATTCACTCAACACAGAGTTTATACTCGATGACTAGAAACCCTCTCAAATTCACTTTCTGAGTCCAAAAAAGTGATTCCTACTGCAGATATTCTCTCAACATAGAGTTTCCTGGGAAGGCGAGAAACGCTCTCAAATGCACTTTCAGCGTCCAAAAAAGTGATTCTTAGTGCAGATATTAACTCAACACAGAGTTTCCAGGAGAAGGCCAGAAACGCTCTCAAATGCACTTTAGGAGTCCAAAAAAGTGATTTTTAGTGCAAATATTCACTCAACACAGAGTTTACACTAGATGGCTAGAAACGCTCTCAAATGCACTTTGGGAGTACAAAAAAGTGATTCTTACTGCAGATATTCACTCAACATAGAGTTTCCACTGGAATTCCAGAAACGCTCTCGAATGCACTTTCTATGTCCAAAAAAATGATTGTTAGTGCAGATATTCACTCAACACAGAGTTTCCAGTAAAAGGCCAGAAACGCTCTCAGAAGCACTTTCTGAGTCCAAAAAAGTCATTCTTAGTGCAGATATTCACTCAACACAGAGTTTCCATTAACAGACCAGAAACGCTCTCGAATGCATCTTCAGAGTCCAAAAAACTGATTCTTAGTGAGAGATATTCACTCAACACAGAGTTTCCACTGGAAGGCCAGGAACGCTCTCATGTGCATTTTCGCAGTCCATAAAAGTGATTGTTAGTGCAGATATTCACTCAACACAGAGTTTACACTGGAAGGCCAGAAAAGCTCTCAAATGCACTTTCAAAGTCCAAAAAAGTGATTGTTAGAGCAGATATTCACTCAACACAGAGTTTCCACTGGAAGGCCAGAAACGCTCTCAAATGCATTTTCAGAGTCCAAAAAATTGATTCTTACTGCAAATATTCACTCAACACAGAGTTTTCACTGGAAGGCCAGAAACGCTCTCAAATGCACTTTCAGAGTCCAAAAAAGTGATTCTCAGCGCAGATAATCACTCAACACAGAGTTTACACTGGAAGGCCAGTAACGCTTTCAAATGAACTTTCTGAGTACAAAAAAGTGATTCTTAGTGCAGATATTCACTCAACACAGAGTTTACACTGGATGGCCAGAAACGGTCTCAAATACACTTTCAGAGTCCAAAAAAGTGATTCTTACTGCATATATTCACTCAACACAGAGTTTCCACTGGAAGGCCAGAAACGCTCTCTAAGGCACTTTAGGAGTCCAAAAAAGTGATTCTTAGTGCAGATATTCACTCAACACAGAGTTTACAATGGAAAGCCAGAAACGCTCTCAAATGCACTTTCAGAGTCCAATAAAGTGATTCTCAGCGCAGATAATCACTCAACTCAGAGTTTACACTGGAAGGCCAGTAACGCTTTCAAATGAACTTTCTGAGTACAAAAAAGTGATTCTTAGTGCAGATATTCACTCAACACAGAGTTTACACTGGATGGCCAGAAACCGTCTCAAATGCACTTTCAGAGTCCAAAAAAGTGATTCTTACTGCAGATATTCACTCAACACAGAGTTTCTACTGGAAGGCCAGAAATGCTCTCAAATGCATTTTCAGGGTCAAAAAAAGTGATTGTTAGTGCAGATATTCACTCAACACAGAGTTTACACTGGAAGGCCAGTAACGCTTTCAAATGAACTTTCTGAGTACAAAAAAGTGATTCTTAGTGCAGATATTCACTCAAAGCAGAGTTTACACTAGATTGCCATAAACGCTCTCAAATGCACTTTCAGAGTCCAAAAAAATGATTGTTAGTGCAGATATTCACTCAACACAGAGTTTCCACTGGAAGGCCAGAAACGCTCTCAAATGCATTTTCAGAATCCAAAAAAGTGATTCTTAGTGAGAGATATTCACTCAACACAGAGTATCCAGGAGAAGGCCAGAAACTCTCTCAAAAGCTCTTTCTGAGTCAAAAACAGTGATTCTTAGTGCAGATATTCACTCAACAGAGAGTTTCCTGCAGAAGGCCAGAAACGCTCTAAAAAGCACTTTCACTGTCCAAAAAAGTGATTCTTAGTGCAGATATTCACTCAACAAAGAGATATCAGGAGAAGGCGAGAAACTCTCTCAAACGCACTTTCGGAGTCCAAAAAATTGATTCTTAGTGCAGATATTCACTCAACACAGAGTTTCCAGAAGAAGGCAAGAAACTCTCTGAAAAGCACTTTCTAATCAAAAACAGTTATTCTTAGTGCAGATATTCACTCAACACAGAGTTTCCACAGGAAGGCCAGAAATGATCTCAAATGCACTTTCAGAGTCAAAAAATTGATTCTTAGTGCAGATATTCACTCAACAGAGAGTTTCCACTGGAAGGCCAGAAACACTCTCAAAAGCACTTTAGGAGTCCAAAAAAGTGATTCTTAGTGCAGATATTCACTCAACACAGAGTTTCCACTGGAAGGCCAGAAACGCTCTCAAAGGCACTTTAGGAGTCCAAAAAAGCTATTCTTAGTGCAGATATTCACTCAACACAGAGTTTCCAGGAGAAGGCCAGAAACTCTCTCAGAAGCACTTTCTGAGTCAAAAACAGTGATTCTTAGTGCAGATATTCACTCAACAGAGAGTTTCCAGTAAAAGGCCAGAAACGCTCTCAGAAGCACTTAAGGAGTCCAAAAAAGTGATTCATAGTGCAGATATTCACTCAACAAAGAGTTATCAGGAGAAGGCGAGAAACTCTCAGATGCACCTTCTGAGTCCAAAACAGTGATTCCTAGTGCAGATATTCACTCAACACAGAGTTTCCACTGGAAGGCCACAAACTCTCTCAGAAGCAATTTCTGAGTCCAGAACAGTGATTCTTAGTGCAGATATTCACTCAACACAGAGGTTACAGTAGATGGCTAGAAACGCTCTCAAATGCACTTTCTGAGTCCAAAAAAGTTATTCTTAGTGCAGATATTCACTCAAAACAGAGTTTCCACTGGAAGGCCAGAAACGCTCACAAATGCACTTTCAGAGCCCAAAAAATTGATTCTTAGTGCAGATATTCACTCAACACAGAGTTTCCAGGAGAAGGCCAGAAACTCTCTCAGAAGCACTTTCAGAGTCCAAAACAGTGATTCTTAGTGTAGATATTCACTCAACACAGAGTTTCCAGTAAAAGGCCAGAAACGCTCTCAAATGCACTTTCAGAGTCCAAAAAAGTGATTCTTAGTGCAGATATTCACTCAACACAGAGTTTACAATGGAAGGCGAGAAACTCTCAGATGGACCTTCTGAGTCCAAAACAGTGATTCTTAGTGCAGATATTCACTCAACACAGAGTTTCCAGTAGAAGTCCAGAAACGCTCTCAGAAGCACTTTAGGAGTCCAAAAAAGTGATTCTTAGTGCAGATATTCACTCAACACAGAGTTTCCACTGGAAGGCCAGAAACGATCTCAAAGGCACTTTAGGAGTCCAAAAAAGCGATTCTTAGTGCAGATATTCACTCAACACAGAGTTTCCAGGAGAAGGCCAGAAACTCTCTCAGAAGCACTTTCTGAGTCCAAAACAGTGATTCTTAGTGCAGATATTCACTCAACAGAGAGTTTCCAGAAGAAGGCAAGAAACTCTCTGAAAAGCACTTTCTGAGTCAAAAACAGTTATTCTTAGTGCAGATATTCACTCAACACAGAGTTTTCACTGGAAGGCCAGAAACGCTCTCAAAAGCACTTTCAGAGTCCAAAAAAGTCATTCTTAGTGCAGATATTCACTCAACAAAGAGTTATCAGGAGAAGGCGAGAAACTCTCAGATGCACCTTCTGAGTCCAAAACAGTGATTCTTAGTGCAGATATTCACTCAACACAGAGTTTCCACTGGAAGGCCAGAAACTCTCTCAAATGCACTTTAGTAGTCCAAAAAAAAGATTATTACTGCAGATATTCACTCAACACAGAGTTTCCACAGGAAGGCCAGAAATGATCTCAAATGCACTTTCAGAGTCAAAAAATTGATTCTTAGTGCAGATATTCACTCAACACAGAGTTTCCAGTAGAAGTCCAGAAACGCTCTCAAAGGCACTTTAGGGGTCCAAAAAAGTGATTCTTAGTGGAGATATTCACTCAACACAGAGTTTCCACTGGAAGGCCAGAAACGCTCTCAAAGGCACTTTAGGAGTCCAAAAAAGCGATTCTTAGTGCAGATATTCACTCAACAGAGAGTTTCCAGTAAAAGGCCAGAAACGCTTTCAAATGCACTTTCTGAGTCCAAAAAAGTGATTCTTACTGCAGATATTCTCTCAACATAGAGTTTCCTGGGGAAGGCGAGAAACTCTCTCAGAAGCACGTTCTGAGTCCAAAAAAGTGATTCTTAGTGCAGATATTCACTCAACACAGAGTTTCCACAGGAAGGCCAGAAATGATCTCAAATGCACTTTCAGAGTCAAAAAATTGATTCTTAGTGCAGATATTCACTCAACACAGAGTTTCCAGGAGAAGGCCAGAAACTCTCTCAGAAGCACTTTCTGAGTCAAAAACAGTTAGTCTTACTACAGATATTCACTCACCACAGAGTTTCCAGTAAAATGCCAGAAAAGCTCTCAAATGCACGTTCAGAGTCCAAAAAAGTGATTCTTTCTGTAGATATTCACTCAACACAGAGTTTCCACTGGAAGGCCAGAAAAGCTCTCAAAAGCACTTTAGGAGTCCAAAAAAGTGATTCTTAGTGCAGATATTCACTCAACACAGAGTTTCCAGGAGAAGACCACAAACTCTCTCAGAAGCAATTTCTGAGTCCAGAACAGTGATTCTTAGTGCAGCTATTCACTCAACACAGAGGTTACAGTAGATGGCTAGAAACGCTCTCAAATGCACTTTCTGAGTCCAAAAAAGTTATTCTTAGTGCAGATATTCACTCAACACAGAGTTTCCACTGGAAGGCCTGAAACGCTCACGAATGCAGTTTCAGAGCCCAAAAAATTGATTCTTAGTGCAGATATTCACTCAACACAGAGTTTCCAGGAGAAGGCCAGAAACTCTCTCAGAAGCACTTTCAGAGTCCAAAACAGTGATTCTTAGTGTAGATATTCACTCAACACAGAGTTTCCAGTAAAAGGCCAGAAACGCTCTCAAATGCACTTTCAGAGTCCAAAAAAGTGATTCTTACTGCAGATATTCACTCAACACAGAGTTTTCACTGGAAGGCCAGAAACACTCTCAAATGCACTTTCAGATTCCAAAGAAGTGATACTTAGTGCAGATATTCACTCAACACAGAGTTTCCAGGAGAAGGCCAGAAACTCTCTAAGAAGCACTTTCAGAGTCCTAAAAATTGATTCTTAGTGCAGATACTCACTCAACACAGAGTTTCCACTGGAAGGCCAGAAACGCTCTCAAATGCATTTTAAGAGTCCAAAAAAGTGATTTTTAGTACAGGTATTCACTCAACACAGAGTTTCCACTGGAAGGCCAGAAAAGCTCTCAAATGCATTTTCAGAATCCAAAAAAGTGATTCCTAGTGAGAGATATTCACTCAACACAGAGTATCCAGGAGAAGGCCAGAAACTCTCTCAAATGCACTTTAGTAGTCCAAAAAAAAGATTCTTACTGCAGATATTCACTCAACACAGAGTTTCCACAGGAAGGCCAGAAATGATCTCAAATGCACTTTCAGAGTCAAAAAATTGATTCTTAGTGCAGATATTCACTCAACACAGAGTTTCCAGTAGAAGTCCAGAAACGCTCTCAAAGGCA
Source organism: Megalops atlanticus (assembly GCA_019176425.1). Lineage (NCBI taxonomy): Eukaryota > Metazoa > Chordata > Actinopteri > Elopiformes > Megalopidae > Megalops > Megalops atlanticus. The sequence continues at coordinate 73,324 of CM032899.1, forward strand.
CTTTAGGAGTCCAAAAAAGTGATTCTTAGTGGAGATATTCACTCAACACAGAGTTTCCACTGGAAGGCCAGAAACGCTCTCAAAGGCACTTTAGGAGTCCAAAAAAGCGATTCTTAGTGCAGATATTCACTCAACAGAGAGTTTCCAGTAAAAGGCCAGAAACGCTGTCAAATGCACTTTCTGAGTCCAAAAAAGTGATTCTTACTGCAGATATTCTCTCAACATAGAGTTTCCTGGGGAAGGCGAGAAACTCTCTCAGAAGCACTTTCTGAGTCCAAAACAGTGATTCTTAGTGCAGATATTCACTCAACAGAGAGTTTCCAGTAAAAGGCCAGAAACGCTCTCAGAAGCACTTTCTGAGTCCAAAAAAGTGATTCATAGTGCAGATATTCACTCAACATAGAGTTTCCAGTAAAATGCCAGAAAAGCTCTCAAATGCACGTTCAGAGTCCAAAAGAGTGATTCTTTCTGTAGATATTCACTCAACACAGAGTTTCCACTGGAAGGCCAGAAAAGCTCTCAAAAGCACTTTAGGAGTCCAAAAAAGTGATTCTTAGTGCAGATATTCACTCAACACAGAGTTTCCAGGAGAAGGCCACAAACTCTCTCAGAAGCAATTTCTGAGTCCAGAACAGTGATTCTTAGTGCAGATATTCACTCAACACAGAGGTTACAGTAGATGGCTAGAAACACTCTCAAATGCACTTTCTGAGTCCAAAAAAGTGATTCTTACTGCAGATATTCTCTCAACATAGAGTTTCCTGGGGAAGGCGAGAAACTCTCTCAGAAGCACTTTCTGAGTCCAAAACAGTGATTCTTAGTGCAGATATTCACTCAACAGAGAGTTTCCAGAAGAAGGCAAGAAACTCTCTGAAAAGCACTTTCTGAGTCAAAAACAGTTATTCTTAGTGCAGATATTCACTCAACACAGAGTTTTCACTGGAAGGCCAGAAACGCTCTCAAAAGCACTTTCAGAGTCCAAAAAAGTCATTCTTAGTGCAGATATTCACTCAACAAAGAGTTATCAGGAGAAGGCGAGAAACTCTCAGATGCACCTTCTGAGTCCAAAACAGTGATTCTTAGTGCAGATATTCACTCAACACAGAGTTTCCACTGGAAGGCCAGAAACTCTCTCAAATGCACTTTAGTAGTCCAAAAAAAAGATTCTTACTGCAGATATTCACTCAACACAGAGTTTCCACAGGAAGGCCAGAAATGATCTCAAATGCACTTTCAGAGTCAAAAATTGATTCTTAGTGCAGATATTCACTCAACACAGAGTTTCCAGTAGAAGTCCAGAAACGCTCTCAAATGCACTTTAGGGTCCAAAAAGTGATTCTTAGTGCAGATATTCACTCAACACAGAGTTTCCACTCTCAAATGAAGGCAAAAAATTGATTCTTAGAAACGCTCTCAAAGGCACTTTAGGAGTCCAAAAAGTGATTCTTAGTGCAGATATTCACTCAACAGAGAGTTTCCAGTAAAAGGCCAGAAACGCTCTCAAATGCACTTTCTGAGTCCAAAAAGTGATTCTTAGTGCAGATATTCACTCAACACAGAGTTTCCACTGGAAGGCCAGAAACGCTCTCAAATGCACTTTCAGAGTCCAAAAAAGTGATTCTTAGTGCAGATATTCTTAGTGCACTCAACACAGAGTTTCCAGGAGTCTCTCAAATGCACTTTCAGAGTCCAAAAAGTGATTCTTAGTGCAGATATTCACTCAACACAGAGTTTCCACTGGAAGGCCAGAAAAAGCTCTCAAATGCACTTTTCTGAGTCCAAAAAAGTGATTCTTACTGCAGATATTCACTCAACACAGAGTTTCCAGAGTTCTCAAATGCACGTTCAGAGTCCAAAAAGTGATTCTTAGTGCAGATATTCACTCAACACAGAGTTTCCACTGAAGGCCAGAAACGCTCTCAAAAGCACTTTCTGAGTCCAAAAAGTGATTCTTAGTGCAGATATTCACTCAACACAGAGTTTCCACTGGAAGGCCAGAAACTCTCTCAGAAGCACTTTCAGAGTCCAAAAAGTGATTCTTAGTGCAGATATTCACTCAACAAAGAGTTTCCAGTAGAAGGCCAGAAACGCTCTCAAATGCACCTTTCTGAGTCCAAAACAGTGATTCTTAGTGCAGATATTCACTCAACACAGAGTTTCCACTGGAAGGCCAAAACTCTCTCAAATGCACTTTCTGAGTCCAAAAAAAAGATTCTTAGTGCAGATATTCACTCAACACAGAGTTTCCACAGGAAGGCCAGAAATGATCTCAAATGCACTTTCAGAGTCAAAAAGTGATTCTTAGTGCAGATATTCACTCAACACAGAGTTTCCAGGAGAAGGCCAGAAACTCTCTCAGAAGCACTTTCTGAGTCAAAAACAGTTATTCTTAGTGCAGATATTCACTCAACAGAGAGTTTCCAGTAAAATGCCAGAAACGCTCTCAAATGCACACCTTACAGAGTCCAAAACAGTGATTCTTGATTCTTTCTGCAGATATTCACTCAACACAGAGTTTCCACTGGAAGGCCAGAAAAGCTCTCAAATGCACTTTCTGAGTCCAAAAAGTGATTCTTAGTGCAGATATTCACTCAACACAGAGTTTCCAGGAGAAGGCCAGAAACTCTCTCAAAAGCACTTTCTGAGTCCAAAACAGTGATTCTTAGTGCAGATATTCACTCAACACAGAGTTTCCAGTAAAATGCCAGAAACGCTCTCAAATGCACTTTCTGAGTCCAAAAAGTGATTCTTAGTGCAGATATTCACTCAACACAGAGTTTCCACTGGAAGGCCAGAAAAGCGCTCTCAAATGCAGTTTCAGAGCCCAAAAAGTGATTCTTAGTGCAGATATTCACTCAACACAGAGTTTCCAGGAGAAGGCCAGAAACTCTCTCAGAAGCACTTTCAGAGTCCAAAACAGTGATTCTTAGTGCAGATATTCACTCAACACAGAGTTTCCAGTAAAAGGCCAGAAACGCTCTCAAATGCACTTTCAGAGTCCAAAAAGTGATTCTTACTGCAGATATTCACTCAACACAGAGTTTCCAATGGAAGGCCAGAAACTCTCAAATGCACCTTTCAGAGTCCAAAAAGTGATTCTTAGTGCAGATATTCACTCAACACAGAGTTTCCACTGGAAGGCCAGAAACTCTCAAATGCACTTTAGTAGTCCAAAAAAGATTCTTACTGCAGATATTCACTCAACACAGAGTTTCCACAGTAAGGCCAGAAACTCTCTCAAATGCACTTTCAGAGTCCAAAAATTGATTCTTAGTGCAGATATTCACTCAACACAGAGTTTCCAGGAGAAGTCCAGAAACTCTCTCAGAAGCACTTTCTGAGTCAAAAACAGTTATTCTTACTACAGATATTCACTCAACACAGAGTTTCCAGTAAAATGCCAGAAAAGCTCTCAAATGCACAATCAGAGTCCAAAAAAGTGATTCTTAGTGCAGATATTCACTCAACACAGAGTTTTCACTGGAAGGCCAGAAACACTCTCAAATGCACTTTCAGATTCCAAAGAAGTGATACTTAGTGCAGATATTCACTCAACACAGAGTTTCCAGGAGAAGGCCAGAAACTCTCTCAGAAGCACTTTCAGAGTCCTAAAAGTGATTCTTAGTGCAGATACTCACTCAACACAGAGTTTCCACTGGAAGGCCAGAAACGCTCTCAAATGCATTTTAAGAGTCCAAAAAAGTGATTTTTAGTACAGGTATTCACTCAACACAGAGTTTCCACTGGAAGGCCAGAAAAGCTCTCAAATGCATTTTCAGAATCCAAAAAAGTGATTCTTAGTGAGAGATATTCACTCAACACAGAGTATCCAGGAGAAGGCCAGAAACTCTCTCAAATGCACTTTAGTAGTCCAAAAAAAAGATTCTTACTGCAGATATTCACTCAACACAGAGTTTCCACAGGAAGGCCAGAAATGATCTCAAATGCACTTTCAGAGTCAAAAAATTGATTCTTAGTGCAGATATTCACTCAACACAGAGTTTCCAGTAGAAGTCCAGAAACGCTCTCAAAGGCACTTTAGGAGTCCAAAAAAGTGATTCTTAGTGGAGATATTCACTCAACACAGAGTTTCCACTGGAAGGCCAGAAACGCTCTCAAAGGCACTTTAGGAGTCCAAAAAAGCGATTCTTAGTGCAGATATTCACTCAACAGAGAGTTTCCAGTAAAAGGCCAGAAACGCTGTCAAATGCACTTTCTGAGTCCAAAAAGTGATTCTTACTGCAGATATTCTCTCAACATAGAGTTTCCTGGGAAGGCCAGAAACTCTCTCAAAGCACTTTCAGAGTCCAAAACAGTGATTCTTAGTGCAGATATTCACTCAACAGAGAGTTTCCAGTAAAAGGCCAGAAACGCTCTCAGAAGCACTTTCTGAGTCCAAAAAAGTGATTCATAGTGCAGATATTCACTCAACAGAGAGTTTCCAGTAAAATGCCAGAAAAGCTCTCAAATGCACGTTCAGAGTCCAAAAGAGTGATTCTTTCTGTAGATATTCACTCAACACAGAGTTTCCACTGGAAGGCCAGAAAAGCTCTCAAAAGCACTTTAGGAGTCCAAAAAAGTGATTCTTAGTGCAGATATTCACTCAACACAGAGTTTCCAGGAGAAGGCCACAAACTCTCTCAGAAGCAATTTCTGAGTCCAGAACAGTGATTCTTAGTGCAGATATTCACTCAACACAGAGGTTACAGTAGATGGCTAGAAACGCTCTCAAATGCACTTTCTGAGTCCAAAAAAGTGATTCTTACTGCAGATATTCTCTCAACATAGAGTTTCCACTGGAAGGCCAGAAACTCTCTCAGAAGCACTTTCTGAGTCCAAAACAGTGATTCTTAGTGCAGATATTCACTCAACAGAGAGTTTCCAGTAAAAGGCCAGAAACGCTCTCAGAAGCACTTTCTGAGTCCAAAAAAGTGATTCATAGTGCAGATATTCACTCAACACAGAGTTTCCACAGGAAGGCCAGAAATGATCTCAAATGCACTTTCAGAGTCAAAAAATTGATTCTTAGTGCAGATATTCACTCAACACAGAGTTTCCAGGAGAAGGCCAGAAACTCTCTCAGAAGCACTTTCTGAGTCAAAAACAGTTATTCTTACTACAGATATTCACTCAACACAGAGTTTCCAGTAAAATGCCAGAAAAGCTCTCAAATGCACGTTCAGAGTCCAAAAAAGTGATTCTTTCTGTAGATATTCACTCAACACAGAGTTTCCACTGGAAGGCCAGAAAAGCTCTCAAAAGCACTTTAGGAGTCCAAAAAAGTGATTCTTAGTGCAGATATTCACTCAACACAGAGTATCCAGGAGAAGGCCAGAAACTCTCTCAGAAGCTCTTTCTGAGTCAAAAACAGTGATTCTTAGTGCAGATATTCACTCAACACAGAGTTTCCACTGGAAGGCCAGAAACGCTCTCAAATGCATTTTAAGAGTCCAAAAAAGTGATTTTTAGTACAGGTATTCACTCAACACAGAGTTTCCACTGGAAGGCCAGAAAAGCTCTCAAATGCATTTTCAGAATCCAAAAAAGTGATTCTTAGTGAGAGATATTCACTCAACACAGAGTATCCAGGAGAAGGCCAGAAACTCTCTCAGAAGCTCTTTCTGAGTCAAAAACAGTGATTCTTAGTGCAGATATTCACTCAACAGAGAGTTTCCTGCAGAAGGCCAGAAACGCTCTAAAAAGCACTTTCACTGTCCAAAAAAGTGATTCTTAGTGCAGATATTCACTCAACAAAGAGATATCAGGAGAAGGCGAGAAACTCTCTCAGAAGCACCTTCTGAGTCCATAAAAGTGATTCTTAGTGCAGATATTCACTCAACACAGAGGTTACAGTAGATGGCTAGAAACGCTCTCAAATGCACTTTCTGAGTCCAAAAAAGTTATTCTTAGTGCAGATATTCACTCAACACAGAGTTTCCACTGGAAGGCCAGAAACGCTCACAAATGCACTTTCAGAGCCCAAAAAATTGATTCTTAGTGCAGATATTCACTCAACACAGAGTTTCCAGGAGAAGGCCAGAAACTCTCTCAGAAGCACTTTCAGAGTCCAAAACAGTGATTCTTAGTGTAGATATTCACTCAACACAGAGTTTCCAGTAAAAGGCCAGAAACGCTCTCAAATGCACTTTAGTAGTCCAAAAAAAAGATTCTTACTGCAGATATTCACTCAACACAGAGTTTCCACAGGAAGGCCAGAAATGATCTCAAATGCACTTTCAGAGTCAAAAAATTGATTCTTAGTGCAGATATTCACTCAACACAGAGTTTCCAGGAGAAGGCCAGAAACTCTCTCAGAAGCACTTTCTGAGTCAAAAAAAGTTATTCTTACTACAGATATTCACTCAACACAGAGTTTCCAGTAAAATGCCAGAAAAGCTCTCAAATGCACGTTCAGAGTCCAAAAAAGTGATTCTTAGTGCAGATATTCACTCAACACAGAGTTTCCAGGAGAAGGCCAGAAACTCTCTAAGAAGCACTTTCAGAGTCCTAAAAATTGATTCTTAGTGCAGATATTCACTCAACACAGAGTTTCCACTGGAAGGCCAGAAACGCTCTCAAATGCATTTTAAGAGTCCAAAAAAGTGATTGTTAGTACGGTATTCACTCAACACAGAGTTTCCACTGGAAGGCCAGAAATGCTCTCAAATGCATTTTCAGAATCCAAAAAAGTGATTCTTAGTGAGAGATATTCACTCAACACAGAGTATCCAGGAGAAGGCCAGAAACTCTCTCAGAAGCTCTTTCTGAGTCCAAAACAGTGATTCTTAGTGCAGATATTCACTCAACACAGAGTTTCCAGGAGAAGGCCAGAAACTCTCTCAGAAGCACTTTCTGAGTCAAAAACAGTGATTCTTACTACAGATATTCACTCAACACAGAGTTTCCAGTAAAATGCCAGAAAAGCTCTCAAATGCACAATCAGAGTCCAAAAAGTGATTCTTAGTGCAGATATTCACTCAACACAGAGTTTCCACTGGAAGGCCAGAAACACTCTCAAATGCACTTTCAGATTCCAAAAAGTGATTCTTAGTGCAGATATTCACTCAACACAGAGTTTCCAGGAGAAGGCCAGAAACTCTCTCAAAAGCACTTTCTGAGTCCAAAAATTGATTCTTAGTGCAGATATTCACTCAACACAGAGTTTCCACTGGAAGGCCAGAAACGCTCTCAAATGCATTTTCAGAGTCCAAAAAGTGATTCTTAGTGCAGATATTCACTCAACACAGAGTTTCCACTGGAAGGCCAGAAACGCTCTCAAATGCACTTTCAGAATCCAAAAAGTGATTCTTAGTGCAGATATTCACTCAACACAGAGTTTCCAGGAGAAGGCCAGAAACTCTCTCAGAAGCACTTTCTGAGTCCAAAACAGTGATTCTTAGTGCAGATATTCACTCAACACAGAGTTTCCAGTAGAAGGCCAGAAACGCTCTCAAATGCACTTTCAGAGTCCAAAAAGTGATTCTTAGTGCAGATATTCACTCAACACAGAGTTTCCACTGGAAGGCCAGAAACGCTCTCTCTCAAAAGCACTTTCTGAGTCCAAAAAAGTGATTCTTAGTGCAGATATTCACTCAACACAGAGTTTCCAGGAAGGCCAGAAACTCTCTCAAATGCACTTTCTGAGTCCAAAAATTGATTCTTAGTGCAGATATTCACTCAACACAGAGTTTCCAGAAGAAGGCCAGAAACTCTCTCTCAAATGCACTTTCTGAGTCCAAAACAGTGATTCTTAGTGCAGATATTCACTCAACACAGAGTTTCCACTGGAAGGCCAGAAATGCTCTCAAATGCACTTTCAGAGTCCAAAAAGTGATTCTTAGTGCAGATATTCACTCAACACAGAGTTTCCAGGAGAAGGCCAGAAACTCTCTCAAATGCACTTTCTGAGTCCAAAAAAGTTATTCTTACTGCAGATATTCACTCAACACAGAGTTTCCAGTAAAAGGCCAGAAAAGCTCTCAAATGCACTTTCAGAGTCCAAAAAGTGATTCTTAGTGCAGATATTCACTCAACACAGAGTTTCCACTAGAAGGCCAGAAACGCTCTCAAATGCACTTTCAGAGTCCAAAAAGTGATTCTTAGTGCAGATATTCACTCAACACAGAGTTTCCAGGGGAAGGCCAGAAACTCTCAAATGCACTTTCTGAGTCCAAAAAGTGATTCTTAGTGCAGATATTCACTCAACACAGAGTTTCCAGGAGAAGGCCAGAAACTCTCTCAGAAGCACTTTCTGAGTCCAAAACAGTGATTCTTAGTGCAGATATTCACTCAACACAGAGTTTCCAGTAAAAGGCCAGAAACGCTCTCAAATGCACTTTCTGAGTCCAAAAAGTGATTCTTAGTGCAGATATTCACTCAACACAGAGTTTCCACTGGAAGGCCAGAAACGCTCTCAAATGCACTTTCAGAGTCCAAAAAGTGATTCTTAGTGCAGATATTCACTCAACACAGAGTTTCCAGGAGAAGGCCAGAAACTCTCTCAAATGCACTTTCAGAGTCCAAAACAGTGATTCTTAGTGTAGATATTCACTCAACACAGAGTTTCCACTGGAAGGCCAGAAACGCTCTCAAATGCACTTTAGTAGTCCAAAAAGTGATTCTTAGTGCAGATATTCACTCAACACAGAGTTTCCACAGGAAGGCCAGAAATGATCTCAAATGCACTTTCAGAGTCCAAAACAGTGATTCTTAGTGCAGATATTCACTCAACACAGAGTTTCCAGGAGAAGGCCAGAAACTCTCTCAAAGCACTTTCTGAGTCCAAAAAGTGATTCTTAGTGCAGATATTCACTCAACACAGAGTTTCCAGTAAAAGCCAGAAACTCTCTCAAATGCACTTTCTGAGTCCAAAAAGTGATTCTTAGTGCAGATATTCACTCAACACAGAGTTTCCACTGGAAGGCCAGAAACGCTCTCAAATGCACTTTCAGAGTCCAAAAAGTGATTCTTAGTGCAGATATTCACTCAACACAGAGTTTCACTGGAAGGCCAGAAACGCTCTCAAAAGCACTTTCAGAGTCCAAAAAGTCATTCTTAGTGCAGATATTCACTCAACAAAGAGTTTCCAGGAGAAGGCCAGAAACTCTCAGATGCACCTTCTGAGTCCAAAACAGTGATTCTTAGTGCAGATATTCACTCAACACAGAGTTTCCACTGGAAGGCCAGAAACTCTCTCAAATGCACTTTAGTAGTCCAAAAAGTGATTCTTACTGCAGATATTCACTCAACACAGAGTTTCCACAGGAAGGCCAGAAATGATCTCAAATGCACTTTCAGAGTCAAAAAGTGATTCTTAGTGCAGATATTCACTCAACACAGAGTTTCCAGGAGAAGGCCAGAAACTCTCTCAAAAGCACTTTCTGAGTCCAAAAAAGTGATTCTTAGTGCAGATATTCACTCAACACAGAGTTTCCAGTAAAAGGCCAGAAACGCTCTCAAATGCACTTTCAGAGTCCAAAAAGTGATTCTTAGTGCAGATATTCACTCAACACAGAGTTTCACTGGAAGGCCAGAAACGCTCTCAAATGCACTTTCAGAGTCCAAAAAGTGATTCTTAGTGCAGATATTCACTCAACACAGAGTTTCCAGGAGGAAGGCCAGAAACTCTCTCAAATGCACCTTCTGAGTCCAAAAAGTGATTCTTAGTGCAGATATTCACTCAACACAGAGTTTCCACTGGAAGGCCAGAAACTCTCTCAAATGCACTTTCAGAGTCCAAAAAAGTGATTCTTAGTGCAGATATTCACTCAACACAGAGTTTCCAGTAGAAGGCCAGAAACGATCTCAAATGCACTTTCAGAGTCCAAAAATTGATTCTTACTGCAGATATTCACTCAACACAGAGTTTCCAGGAGGAAGGCCAGAAACTCTCTCAAATGCACTTTCTGAGTCCAAAAAGTGATTCTTAGTGCAGATATTCACTCAACACAGAGTTTCCACTGGAAGGCCAGAAAAGCTCTCAAAAGCACTTTCAGAGTCCAAAAAGTGATTCTTAGTGCAGATATTCACTCAACACAGAGTTTCCAGTGGAAGGCCAGAAACGCTCTCAAATGCATTTTCAGAGTCCAAAAAATTGATTCTTAGTGCAGATATTCACTCAACACAGTTTCCAGTAGAAGGCCAGAAACTCTCTCAGAATCACTTTCTGAGTCAAAAACAGTTATTCTTACTACAGGTATTCACTCAACACAGAGTTTACACTATATGGCCATAAACGCTCTCAAATGCACTTTCAGAGTCCAAAAAAGTGATTGTTAGTGCAGATATTCACTCAACAGAGAGTTTCCACTGGAAGGCCAGAAACGCTCTCAGAAGCACTTTCAGAGTCCAAAAAAGTGATTCTTAGTGCAGATATTCACTCAACAGAGAGTTTACAGTAAAAGGCCAGAAACGCTCTCAGAAGCACTTTAGGAGTCCAAAAAAGTGATTCATAGTGCAGATATTCACTCAACAAAGAGTTATCAGGAGAAGGCGAGAAACTCTCAGATGCACCTTCTGAGTCCAAAACAGTGATTCTTAGTCCAGATATTCACTCAACACAGAGTTTCCACTGGAAGGCCTGAAACTCTCTCAAATGCACTTTAGTAGTCCAAAAAAGTGATTCTTACTGCAGATATTCACTCAACACAGAGTTTCCACAGGAAGGCCAGAAATGATCTCAAATGCACTTTCAGAGTCAAAAAATTGATTCTTAGTGCAGATATTCACTCAACACAGAGTTTCCAGGAGAAGGCCAGAAACTCTCTCAGAAGCACTTTCTGAGTCAAAAAAAGTTATTCTTACTACAGATATTCACTCAACACAGAGTTTCCAGTAAAATGCCAGAAAAGCTCTCAAATGCACGTTCAGAGTCCAAAAAAGTGATTCTTAGTGCAGATATTCACTCAACACAGAGTTTTCACTGGAAGGCCAGAAACACTCTCAAATGCACTTTCAGATTCCAAAGAAGTGATACTTAGTGCAGATATTCACTCAACACAGAGTTTCCAGGAGAAGGCCAGAAACTCTCTAAGAAGCACTTTCAGAGTCCTAAAAATTGATTCTTAGTGCAGATATTCACTCAACACAGAGTTTCCACTGGAAGGCCAGAAACGCTCTCAAATGCATTTTAAGAGTCCAAAAAAGTGATTGTTAGTACAGGTATTCACTCAACACAGAGTTTCCACTGGAAGGCCAGAAAGAGCTCTCAAATGCATTTTCAGAATCCAAAAAAGTGATTCTTAGTGAGAGATATTCACTCAACACAGAGTATCCAGGAGAAGGCCAGAAACTCTCTCAGAAGCTCTTTCTGAGTCCAAAACAGTGATTCTTAGTGCAGATATTCACTCAACAGAGAGTTTCCTGCAGAAGGCCAGAAACGCTCTAAAAAGCACTTTCACTGTCCAAAAAAGTGATTCTTAGTGCAGATATTCACTCAACAAAGAGATATCAGGAGAAGGCGAGAAACTCTCTCAGAAGCACCTTCTGAGTCCATAAAAGTGATTCTTATTGCAGATATTCCCTCAACACAGAGTTTCCACTGGAAGGCCAGAAACGCTCTCAGAAGCACTTTCAGAGTCCAAAACAGTGATTCTTAGTGCAGATATTCACTCAACACAGAGTTTCCAGTAAAAGGCCAGAATCGCTCTCAGAAGCACCTTCTGAGTCCAAAACAATGATTCTTAGTGCAGATATTCACTCAACACAGAGTTTTCACTGGAAGGCCAGAAACGCTCTCAAAAGCACTTTCTGAGCCCAAAAAAGTTATTCTTAATGCAGATATTCACTCAACACAGAGTTTCCAGTAAAAGGCCAGAAACGCTCTCAAATGCATTTTCAGAGTCCAAAAAATTGATTCTTACTGCAAATATTCACTCAGCAGAGAGTTTCCACTGGAAGGCCAGAAATGCTGTCAAATGCACTTTCAGGATCCAAAAAATTGATTCTTACTGCAGATATTCTCTCAACATAGAGGTTCCTGGGGAAGGCTAAAAAAGCTCTCAAAAGCACTTTCAGAGTCCAAAAAAGTGATTGTTAGTGCAGATATTCACTCAACACAGAGTTTTCAGTAAAAGGCCAGAAACGCTCTCAGAAGCACTTTCTAAGTCCAAAATAGTGATACTTAGTGCAGATATTCACTCAACACAGAGTTTCCAGGAGAAGGCCAGAAACTCTCTAAGAAGCACTTTCAGAGTCCTAAAAATTGATTCTTAGTGCAGATATTCACTCAACACAGAGTTTCCACTGGAAGGCCAGAAACGCTCTCAAATGCATTTTAAGAGTCCAAAAAACTGATTGTTAGTACAGGTATTCACTCAACACAGAGTTTCAACTGGAAGGCCAGAAAAGCTCTCAAATGCATTTTCAGAATCCAAAAAAGTGATTCTTAGTGAGAGATATTCACTCAACACAGAGTATCCAGGAGAAGGCCAGAAACTCTCTCAGAAGCTCTTTCTGAGTCCAAAACAGTGATTCTTAGTGCAGATATTCACTCAACAGAGAGTTTCCTGCAGAAGGCCAGAAACGCTCTAAAAAGCACTTTCACTGTCCAAAAAAGTGATTCTTAGTGCAGATATTCACTCAACAAAGAGATATCAGTAGAAGGCGAGAAAATCTCTCAGAGCACCTTCTGAGTCCATGAAAGTGATTCTTATTACAGATATTCCCTCAACACAGAGTTTCCACTGGAAGGCCAGAAACGCTCTCAAACGCACTTTCGGAGTCCAAAAAATTGATTCTTAGTGCAGATATTCACTCAACACAGAGTTTCCAGAAGAAGGCAAGAAACTCTCTGAAAAGCACTTTCTGAGTCAAAAACAGTTATTCTTAGTGCAGATATTCACTCAACACAGAGTTTTCACTGGAAGGCCAGAAACGCTCTCAAAAGCACTTTCAGAGTCCAAAAAAGTCATTCTTAGTGCAGATATTCACTCAACAAAGAGTTATCAGGAGAAGGCGAGAAACTCTCAGATGCACCTTCTGAGTCCAAAACAGTGATTCTTAGTGCAGATATTCACTCAACACAGAGTTTCCACTGGAAGGCCAGAAACTCTCTCAAATGCACTTTAGTAGTCCAAAAAAAAGATTCTTACTGCAGATATTCACTCAACACAGAGTTTCCACAGGAAGGCCAGAAATGATCTCAAATGCACTTTCAGAGTCAAAAAATTGATTCTTAGTGCAGATATTCACTCAACACAGAGTTTCCAGGAGAAGGCCAGAAACTCTCTCAGAAGCACTTTCTGAGTCAAAAACAGTTATTCTTACTACAGATATTCACTCAACACAGAGTTTCCAGTAAAATGCCAGAAAAGCTCTCAAATGCATTTTCAGAGTCCAAAAAATTGATTCTTACTGCAAATATTCACTCAGCAGAGAGTTTCCACTGGAAGGCCAGAAATGCTCTCAAATGCACTTTAGGAGTCCAAAAAAGTGATTCTAAGTGCAGATATTCGCTCAACACAGAGTTTCCAGTAAAATGCCAGAAAAGCTCTCAAATGCACGTTCAGAGTCCAAAAAAGTGATTCTTAGTGCAGATATTCACTCAACACAGAGTTTCCACTGGAAGGCCAGAAACGCTCTCAAATGCATTTTAAGAGTCCAAAAAAGTGATTTTTAGTACAGGTATTCACTCAACACAGAGTTTCCACTGGAAGTCCAGAAAACCTCTCAAATGCATTTTCAGAATCCAAAAAAGTGATTCTTAGTGAGAGATATTCACTCAACACAGAGTATCCAGGAGAAGGCCAGAAACTCTCTCAGAAGCTCTTTCTGAGTCCAAAACAGTGATTCTTAGTGCAGATATTCACTCAACAGAGAGTTTCCAGTAAAAGGCCAGAAACGCTCTCAAATGCACTTTTAGAGTCCAAAAATTGATTCTTACTGCAGATATTCACTCAACACAGAGTTTTCACTGGAAGGCCAGAAACGCTCTCAAATGCACATTAGGAGTCCAAAAAAGTGATTCTTACTGCAGATATTCTCTCAACATAGAGGTTCCTGGGGAAGGCTAGAAACGCTCTCAAAAGCACTTTCAGCGTCTAAAAAAGTGATTCTTTGTGCAGATATTCACTCAACACAGAGTTTCCACTGGAAGGCCAGAAACGCTCTCAAATGCACTTTCAGAGTTGAAAAATTGATTCTTAGTGCAGATATTCACTCAACACAGTTTCCAGTAGAAGGCCAGAAACTCTCTCAGAATCACTTTCTGAGTCAAAAACAGTTATTCTTACTACAGGTATTCACTCAACACAGAGTTTACACTATATGGCCATAAACGCTCTCAAATGCACTTTCAGAGTCCAAAAAAGTGATTGTTAGTGCAGATATTCACTCAACACAGAGTTTCCTGCAGAAGGCCAGAAACTCTCTCAGAAGCACTTTCTGAGTCCAAAACAGTGATTCTTAGTGCAGATATTCACTCAACACAGAGTCTCCACTGGAAGGCCAGAAACGCTCTCAGAAGCACTTTCAGAGTCCAAAACAGTGATTCTTAGTGCAGATATTCACTCAACACAGAGTTTCCAATAAAAGGCCAGAATCGCTCTCAGAAGCACCATCTGAGTCCAAAACAATGATTCTTAGTGCAGATATTCACTCAACACAGAGTTTTCACTGGAAGGCCAGAAACGCTCTCAAAAGCACTTTCTGAGTCCAAAAAAGTTATTCTTAGTGCAGATATTCACTCAACACAGAGTTTCCAGTAAAAGGCCAGAAACGCTCTCAAAAGCATTTTCAGAGTCCAAAAAATTGATTCTTACTGCAAATATTCACTCAGCAGAGAGTTTCCACTGGAAGGCCAGAAATGCTCTCAAATGCACTTTCAGGATCCAAAAAATTGATTCTTACTGCAGATATTCTCTCAACATAGAAGTTCCTGGGGAAGGCTAAAAAAGCTCTCAAAAGCACTTTCAGCGTCCAAAAAAGTGATTCTTACTGCAGATATTCACTCAACACAGAGTTTCCACTAGAATTCCAGAAACGCTCTCAAATGCACTTTCTGAGTCCATAAAAATGATTGTTTGTGCAGATATTCACTCAACACAGAGTTTCCAGTAAAAGGCCAGAAACGCTCTCAAATGCATTTTCAGAGTCCAAGAAATTGATTCTTACTGCAGATATTCTCTCAACACAGTTTCCAGTAGAAGGCCAGAAACGCTCTCAAAAGCACTTTCAGCGTCTAAGAAAGTGATTCTTCGTGCAGATATTAACTCAACCCAGAGTTTCCTGGAGAAGGCCAGAAACTCTCTCAGAAGCACTTTCTGAGTTCAAAAAATTGATTCTTAGTGCAGATATTCACTCAACACAGAGTTTCCAGTAAAAGGCCAGAAACGCTGTCCAATGCACTTTCAGAGTCCAAAACAGTGATTCTTAGTGCAAATCTTCACTCAACACAGACTTTTCACTGGAAGACCAGAAACTCTCTCAAAAGTACTTTCAGAGTCCAAAAAAGTGAATGTTAGTGCACATATTCACTCAACACAGACTTTCCAGGAGAAGGCCAGAAACTCTCAGAAGCACTTTCTGAGTCAAAAAATAGATTCTTAGTGCAGATATTCACCCAACACAGAGTTTCCAGTAGAAGTCCAGAAACGCTCTCAGAGGCACTTTAAGAGTCCAAAAAAGTGATTCTTAGTGCAGATATTCACTCAACACAGAGTTTCCACTGGAAGGCCAGAAACGCTCTCAAAGGCACTTTAGGAGTCCAAAAAAGCGATTCTTAGTGCAGATATTCACTCGACACAGAGTTTCCAGGAGAAGGCCAGAAACTCTCTCAGAAGCACTTTCTGAGTCCAAAACAGTGATTCTTAGTGCAGATATTCACTCAACAGAGAGTTTCCAGTAAAAGGCCAGAAACGCTCTCAGAAGCACTTTAGGAGTCCAAAAAAGTGATTCATAGTGCAGATATTCACTCAACAAAGAGTTATCAGGAGAAGGCGAGAAACTCTCAGATGCACCTTCTGAGTCCAAAACAGTGATTCTTAGTGCAGATATTCACTCAACACAGAGTTTCCACTGGAAGGCCTGAAACTCTCTCAAATGCACTTTAGTAGTCCAAAAAAGTGATTCTTAGTGCAGATATTCACTCAACACAGAGTTTCCACAGGAAGGCCAGAAATGATCTCAAATGCACTTTCAGAGTCAAAAAATTGATTCTTAGTGCAGATATTCACTCAACACAGAGTTTCCAGGAGAAGGCCAGAAACTCTCTCAGAAGCACTTTCTGAGTCAAAAACAGTTATTCTTAGTGCAGATATTCACTCAACACAGAGTTTCCACAGGAAGGCCAGAAATGATCTCAAATGCACTTTCAGAGTCAAAAAATTGATTCTTAGTGCAGATATTCACTCAACACAGAGTTTCCAGGAGAAGGCCAGAAACTCTCTCAGAAGCACTTTCTGAGTCAAAAACAGTTATTCTTACTACAGATATTCACTCAACACAGAGTTTCCAGTAAAATGCCAGAAAAGCTCTCAAATGCACGTTCAGAGTCCAAAAAAGTGATTCTTAGTGCAGATATTCACTCAACACAGAGTTTTCACTGGAAGGCCAGAAACACTCTCAAATGCACTTTCAGATTCCAAAGAAGTGATACTTAGTGCAGATATTCACTCAACACAGAGTTTCCAGGAGAAGGCCAGAAACTCTCTAAGAAGCACTTTCAGAGTCCTAAAAATTGATTCTTAGTGCAGATATTCACTCAACACAGAGTTTCCACTGGAAGGCCAGAAACGCTCTCAAATGCATTTTAAGAGTCCAAAAAAGTGATTGTTAGTACAGGTATTCACTCAACACAGAGTTTCAACTGGAAGGCCAGAAAAGCTCTCAAATGCATTTTCAGAGTCCAAAAAAGTGATTCTTAGTGCAGATATTCACTCAACACAGAGTTTCCAGAAGAAGGCAAGAAACTCTCTGAAAAGCACTTTCTGAGTCAAAAACAGTTATTCTTAGTGCAGATATTCACTCAACACAGAGTTTCCAGTAAAATGCCAGAAAAGCTCTCAAATACACTTTCAGAGTCAAAAAATTGATTCTTTCTGTAGATATTCACTCAACACAGAGTTTCCACTGGAAGGCCAGAAACGCTCTCAAAAGCACTTTAGGAGTCCAAAAAAGTGATTCTTAGTGCAGATATTCACTCAACACAGAGTTTCCAGGAGAAGGCCACAAACTCTCTCAGAAGCAAATTCTGAGTCCAGAACAGTGATTCTTAGTGCAGATATTCACTCAACACAGAGGTTACAGTAGATGGCTAGAAACGCTCTCAAATGCACTTTCAGAGCCCAAAAAATTGATTCTTAGTGCAGATATTCACTCAACACAGAGTTTCCAGGAGAAGGCCAGAAACTCTCTCAGAAGCACTTTCAGAGTCCAAAACAGTGATTCTTAGTGTAGATATTCACTCAACACAGAGTTTCCAGTAAAAGGCCAGAAACGCTCTCAAATGCACTTTCAGAGTCCAAAAAAGTGATTCTTAGTGCAGATATTCACTCAACACAGAGTTTACAATGGAAGGCGAGAAACTCTCAGATGCACCTTCTGAGTCCAAAACAGTGATTCTTAGTGCAGATATTCACTCAACACAGAGTTTCCACTGGAAGGCCAGAAACTCTCTCAAATGCACTTTAGTAGTCCAAAAAAAAGATTCTTACTGCAGATATTCACTCAACACAGAGTTTCCACAGGAAGGCCAGAAATGATCTCAAATGCA